>UESW01004692.1:0-268113 GCA_900491605.1 Calamus simplicifolius
GAGTCAGAGAACGGATTTTCACGCAACAGATTGGCGCTAGAGGAAGGGCCTCAAGTCCATAAACTTGTAATCCAGGAGACAAGACTCGAGAACCAGAGGAAACATCCTCTAATGGCCAATCGGAAGAGAGCCACCTTTGAGGCTCAAGATCAGGCTGCTTTTCAAAGGCCTGATCCGATCAGTAGTGCAGCACCTCCGCTACTACCACCAGCTGAGATTCCTTCGCCACCAACAGCAGCGGTAACCCAGGACCAGTTTGCCACACTGGTCCAGCAAGTCCAAGCTATGACCCATCTGATTCAAGGATTCCATGAAGCTCCCCGTCCAGCTGCTCCTGCTCCACACCTTCTTGAGGAGGCCGCGCCCCCTTTCCCCAGCAATCTCTTCTTCAGGTCCGCATGGAGTCACGGACCCCCTCGTTGTCCTAAGGGACCTAGGCCAGTCCCGCAAGGGGTTTGCGACAAGGATCTCCCTAGATCTCGGCAGGCCCGATCTCTCTCTTGGTGTTCTCTCGCCACGACTCGACACCGTCTCCGCATTCTCCTGCCCAGCCCCTCCTGCTATGCCCGAAGAGGAGATCCGCCGACAGATCGGGAGATGCACCAGGAGTTGGACGCTGCCAAGCAGGCCCATCCGCTTCAGCATAAGGCGGAGCATGGCATTCCCTTCTCCAATGAGATTATGTGGGAAGTGATTCCTCTCATGTCAAGCTGCCCGTCATCGAGCCTTATCATAGATCCTTCGATCCCGATGACCACCTCAGCAGCTTTCGATCGATCATGATTTCCATGGGGCATCAGATATGATTCTCTGCCGCGCCTTTCCCTCCACCCTTAGAGAGTCTGCTCGAACCTGGTTTAATGCCTTAAAACCAGGTTCCGTTGGTTCATTCGATGAGCTGAGTCGCCTCTTCATCAGCCAGTTCATCTGCAGCGTCACCGGTGGAGATCTGATTCCCTCTCCGAGGTTAAGCAGAGAGAGGGGAATCCTTGAAGAACTATCTCGGTCATTTTAACACGGCCATGCTAGAAGGGATCACCTTAACCATGAGGTGGCCATGTCCGCCCTAGCGGGTGGAGTGTTAAAGGAGAGTGACTTCTACCTGGCGTTGGAGGTTAGTTACCCTCCGAACCTCTCCTATATGATGGCCCTGGCGGACAAGTATGCCAGAGTTGAGGAATCGCGGAGGATTGCCCGTGCGAGCTGGCAAGAAAGAATAAGTAGGGTACGCTTTCTATGGACTTGCCCCGTTTACAGTATTGGCATCTTATTTCTATGATCTGCGGCATGACCGCTAAAATCATTTTTTTTGAAAAGTCATAATGAAAAATAGATGCTGCTTACCAATTCTCGGCATGACCGAGCTTCCTCCTTAAGCAGGAAATCTCTGTACCCGGCTAGGCCAAGTCCTATTCCACAAAGACTCGGTATGGCCGAGCACTCCCGATACGCTCGGGAGCCAAGCAAATCTCCGTACCTCAGCTGGGCCGAGTCTTATTCCATAAAGACTCGGTATGGCCGAGCACTCCCGATATGCTCAGGGCCAAGCTAAATCTCCGAACCTCGGCTGGGCCGAGTCCTATTCCACAAAGATTCGGTATGGCTGAGCACTCCCAGTACGTCCGGGGGCCATGCTAAATCTCCGTACCTCAGCTGGGCTGAGTCCTATTTCACAAAGACTCGGTATGGCCGAGCACTCCCGGTACGCCCGGGGGCCAAGCTAAATCTCCGTACCTCGGCTGGGCCGAGTCCTATTCCACAAAGACTCGGTATGGCCGAGCACTCCCGGTACGCCCGGGGCCAAGCTAAATCTCCGTACTTTGGCTAGACCGAGTCCTATTCCACAAAGACTCGGTATGGCCGAGCACTCCCGGTATGTCTGGGGGCCAAGCTAAATCTCTGTGCCTCGGCTGGGCCGAGTCCTATTCCATAAAGACTCGGTATGGCCGAGCACTCCCCATATGCCGAGGGCTAAGCTAAATCTCTGTACCTTGGCTGGGCCGAGTCCTATTCCATAAAGACTCGGTATGGCCGAGCACTCCCGGTATGGCCGAGCACTCCCGGTATGTCCGGGGGCCAAGCTAAATCTCCATACCTCGGTTGGGCTGAGTCCTATTCCACAAAGAATCGGTATAGCCGAGCACTCCCAGTACGGCTGAGAGCCAAGTGATCTGCAAGCCTTTGGTGGATTCGGGCAGATTACAAGCCCCAGCCAGCCAAACGGCGTAAAAGCCTCGGTCGAATTCGGGCAGCTAACAAGCCCCGACCGAACCAAGTGATCTCCAAACAGTCTTCGAACTTCGGTAGGGCCGAGCAATGTTCCCCGCACCATGGCTCCACTAAGTATACACTCTACGGTTCCTAAAGCCTTGTCATGCTCGAGTAGCTTCCCAAAGCCTCAGCCAAAGCCGAAGTGCATCTCTTATTATCAAAAGCCTCGGCCAGAGCCGAAGTGCATCTCTTATTATCCAAAGCCTCGGCCAGAGCCGAAGTGCATCTCTTATTATCAAAAGCCTCGGCCAGAGTCGAAGTGCATCTCTTATTATCGAAAGCCTCAGCCAGAGCCGAAGTGCATCTCTTATTATCGAAAGCCTCGGCCAGAGCCGAAGTGCATCTCTTATTAACAGAAACCTCGGCCAAGACCGAGTGACATGACAGAACCCTCGGCCAAAGCCGAATGAAATTTCTTATTAATCTTTGAAGCCTTGGACAAAGCCAAGTGGCCCCGGCGATTCAGTAGTAACAGCAAGACCGGTTGATTTCTCAGACATTTTAGTGCAACTGATACATTTTATCATGCTTCGGCGCAAGTAAGCAATCCCTCTCTCTCTGTCCATTAGCAGAGTTGCGCAAGTCTCTCCTCCTTAAGGAAAGACCTACTTAGCCCCTTTTTATCGGGCCGCGCCTATCTTGTGAATCGGTAAGGTCGCCCAGGCCTTCCTCTGACTTAAACAGAGATAAACACTTCCTCCACAGAGGATTGAATGACATGTTAACAAAAAAGTAGCAAAAACGCTGCTAGATTTGTAGCTTAGGCTACGGGCCGAAAAGCACAAGACGAGAGCGACAACTCTCAACACAATCACATCAGAAAAGAAACAGATGATAAAAGAAGAAAAAGTAAAAACTTTCTTTATTAATGAAAGAATCCCCCAAATAAGATTGCTCCGGAATTCTACTCCCTATATATGAACTTACACTTCGGACTAGGGAGTGGAGGGCATGTGATGAGGGGTAAAATTGTCATTGCATTATTGATCCCTACATCGACGATTGGATCACGCCCAATCCAAACGCCCTGCTTGCCAGCTGGCCAGCTGGCGTGACGTTCTAGCGACAAGGTCAAATCAGCTTTGATGAAGTTGAACCACCCTGACAACCCGAGCTATCCTTATGCTTCAGCCATCTGAGCCAAGCCATCCTTATTCTTCGGTCGAGCCGAGCTATCCTTATGCTTCGGCCATCTGAGCCAAGCCATCCTTATTCTTCGGTCGAGCCAATCTATCCTTATGCTTCAGCCATCTGAGCCAAGCCATCCTTATTCTTCGGTCAAACCGAGCTATCCTTATGCTTCGGCCATCTGAGCCAAGCCATCCTTATTCTTCGGTCGAGCCGAGCCATCCTTATTTCTCGACATTCGAGCCGATCCATTTTATACTTCGGAAAACCAAGCTATTCCTCGTCCAGGCCAACCACGACATTCAAAATACCTCTACGGAATTCGGCGCGGAAGAGTCCCTATTTTTTGAAACTGAACAAGTTTCCAAACGAAGAATCATACCCAGGAGTAGCCTAGAGCCTACGTAATTGTGGGATCCCAAGGCATCAGCCAGCTCTCCCAGCTGTCGATCCTCTAACTGACAAGATACATATCCTACCAATCTTGTAACAAACTCGATTCGAATCCATTTCAAATCATAACAACTTTCGACCCCCACGATGCGTCCAGAAGTCAGGTAATCCTCTATAAATACCAGTATTTCAACCTCTCAGGTACGTACGAATCATCTTACAGAAAACTTTCACACTTTCATTTGGTTTTACGGAATCGATTACTCCATTAGAGCTCCGATCGGGAGCTCAGAGGAAGATTCTTCTGTGAAAAGTCTTCTTCTCACATATGTCTGCTATGAATCTCCACTAACTTGGGCATCGGAGGGTCCATTGCAGAGGACAACCCCAAGGAAATCCTCTGTGAGCGTGGACTGTCTTGCAGGTTTCATCTTGGACGTCGAGATCGGAGTTCGGACCCAGAGCCGGAAGTGCATCCGAGTCGGAGAACGGATTTCCGCACCAACAATCCCTTTATCACTTCGTTAAAGCGGAGGTAGTGCAGCTTATCATTAAGATCCCATTTGATTAGGCAATATTAGATCAGCAGTAAGTGGGAAGTCTACTCTTTGCTCAAGAACTTGTGGAGTCCTAATAATCCTTATTAGCATTCAACCTCCATTATATTCGCATATCTCAGTTTGGTTTCTCTTGGATTGGTGCAGCCGTCGAACACAGCTCGCATGGTATTGCTCGCGTGTGGGCTGGTGGTGGGGGGCTCTCGATCTGGAGCAGTGAATTTCATACTCACGTACGAAATTCATTGATTTTGTCGGATAAGGCCAGGTAACTCCATGAACCACTACAACACTCCTAAATGCTCATTCTTGCTCACAGAGAACTCTTCTTTGAGCCTCTCTCTCTTTCTCTTTCAAGCTTCCTCAAGCTCACGGCTGTTGTGTTGACCCAATTGAGGATTTTGATGATTAACAAAACTATTTGAGTATAACATTTGAAGTTACTAATGATTTTGATTAAGTTTTTCAGCTTATAAGTCGATTTGATAATCAAAATTAAGAGTCAAATCAAGTTCTGGTTCGAATTTAATGTCAAGGTAGTTTGCAGACATTAGAGTCGACACATGGAATCACAGAGTCGACTCCAAAAAATGGCACAGACTTAGAGTCGACTCCAGAACTGTTAGAGCCGACTCCAACAGAAAAGATATAACGATGGATTTTCAGGCCACGACTTAGAGTCGACTCCGGGACTGTTAGAGTCGACTCCAAAGATTTTTGTGTCGACCCCAGAAAAGTCAGAGATGACTTCAGATCGAGCGGATTAAAGAATTTCGAGTTAGAGCCGACTCCAGAAAAGTTAGAGCCGACTCCAGAATGTCAGACGCGGCTCCAGAACTGTCAGAACGACTTTAAACTTTATCTTTATCCTTTTTAATCCCAACGGCTATTGCTATTTATGGATCTAATCCTTCTTACACTTGTTTCTAACGGATTTTCAAACTATTTATGGATTAATCGGGATCTATAAGAAGAGGGTTTGCTGCATCCGAAAAAGGATGAACAAGAATAAAAAAGAGAGACAAAAAGAAAAGAATAGAGAGAAATCTGTGAAATCTATCAGAATATCAAAAGGAGAAAAGAGGAAAAAATCGAAAGAAAAGATCATATTGATTCTCCAAAAGAAAAGAGAGAGATTCTAAGCTTTTGCTGTTCTATTTTGAAGAAATCTCAAGGAAAGAAAGAAGCCCTAGTTTTCTGATCTTCTGAGCCTCAAGAGCATCTTGAAGGAAGATCCATTCAAAGGAAGAGAAGAAGAAGCCATCAAGATCTGCGAATCAGGCTTTGATTCCTATCCTTTTATTTCTGTTTCATTATTGTATATTTGCTCTTTGGAGGAGCTGTTTATCTTGTAAAACAAATATTGTTTGCTAGGTCAATCTGGTGATTGATTCAGTTCAGGCTGTTAGCCTTGTGCAAGCATTAGCTTGTGGTGTTAGGTTTTATGCTGGTGAGCCTTGAAAACCAGCTGGGTTCGTTGTGCACCCGAAAAAATAACAAGTTCGAGTTGTGAGCTTGCAAAATAACTCTGCTGTAATCAGATTGATTATAGTGTGGACCCAAGAGGTACTTGGGAGTGGACATAGGTGTAGGTACATCGAACCACTATAAAATCTCCTGTGTTTGCCGTGATTGTCTCTTTATCTTTAACTCTCTATTTGTGCATATTCTGTTTTAATTTGTGAATCTAAGTTTTTATTTCCGCTAGGGGCTATCTTTCAAAAGAGTTTAAATTTTTGCAAAAACCCAATTCATCCCCCTCTTGGGTTGCTATCTGGACCAACAGTTCTGATGTGGAAGCATCATCATCGACCGAAGCTATTCAGTGCGGTTTTTATCTTACTTGTATTTTCTGGGCTATGAAGCCCTTGTAATGCCTCTCAGGAGGTTGTAACTCTTTTCATTGGTGAAGAAATACAGAAAGTTTTATTCTTTCTTCTTTTAGCACCTGCTTCTTCTTTTTTATGTAATTGTATTGAGAGTTGCTACTCCCATATCATGCTTTTTATGTCATAGCATATTTCGGCAGCGCTCTTGCTACTCTGTTTTTGCTAAGACAAACATTCAGTCCTCAGTAAAGGAAGCATTTATCCCTGTTTGGGCCATAGGTAGACTTGGGCGGCCCTGTGGACTCATGGGGTAAGCATGATATTGTTCGCAGAATGAAGCAGGTATTTCTTCGGAAAGAAATAGCTCGTATGACCTTACTATTGGGCAGAAGGAGGTTGCTGACTTCTACCGAAGTATCATAGGGCATTTGAGTGAGCCGAGGTATTTAAGAGATTGCCCAATCAGGCCGAAGCTTCAAAATTGTGTCCCTTAGTTCGGCTGAGACTTTGGGATTCCTTCGGGAATATAACGCTCGACTCGATCGAGGCTTCGAATAATATGCCGCTCGCTATAGACGGAGCATCAGGGAATATATCACTCGGTTTAGCCAAGGTATCGTAAGGAACATATTTTACTTGATCCTGCCAAGGTACGGGGATCGCTCAGCATTGCTGACAATTTTTGACATTTTACTTGGCCCTACTAAGGTACGGAGATTGCTCGGCGTTGCCGAGAATTTTTGATATTTTACTTGGCCTTGCCAAGGTATGGAGATCGCTCAGCGTTGTCAAGAATTTTTGACATTTTACTTGGCCCTGCCAAGGTACGGGGATCGCTCGGCGTTGCCGAGGATTTTTGATATTTTACCTGGCCCTTGTTGCAATTGTAGATTCAGGCGCGGACGGCCAAAGAGGATGGGGGGCTATCCGAGCGATGCGGGGGGCGTCCGAGGCCTATAAATCGGCCATTTTTGAAGTGGGCGAGCCATGTTTCTCCAGCGCCGGTTGCTGATGCACTTTTTTCCTCTTCTTTGCATTTTTAGAGGATATCTAATTCAAGGGAGTCTGGTAGACTTTCGAGGGTATTTAATTCGAGGGAGTCCGGCAAATCGAAGGGAGTCTAGTCCCAAAAAGGGGAGCTTCTTGAGCGCCTCGATGTTATTAATGATCCTCTTCAACGAGGGGCAGAACTCTTCGTTTCCCGTGAGTGCTTATTGAGGTGGTGATGCATGGCAAGTTTCCGCGAGTTGAAATTAATGGCCCGAGCGATCGAAATACTTGCCAGAAGTAGTTTAAATACGGATGGGGGACACCATCGTTAATCACATCTCCTATTGGCCTCCCTAAGCTTGGGATAGCAGGATGGCTTCTGAGGATAGAGAGAGGCCAGGTAACGGCGGTAGTGGCCATGGGGGGCCCCATAGGGGCCGCACTAAGGTAACCTTTGATGGGAGGTCTTGGCATCACTGTTCGTAGACCACGAACGACTTCAGAGGGCGGCAGAGTAATATCTGGCTGTTTCTACGAGAGAGATCGAGTTCCTTCGTCGGACCAACAACCGGCTGGAGGGGCAGGTAGCATTCCTCCAATGACATATTGCTCAGTCAGCTCAGCGGCGTGGGGAGAGCTTAGCAGTGCCCGGAGAAAAAGGCAAACCCTAGTAAGGGCTCATGTGTTTTTTCTTTCCTTTTTGTTGTTCTTTTATGATGAATGAAAAGAAGAATTTTCGCAACTTTTGTGTTCACTGCTATCTTCAAAACGTTTATTCTCATCGCTCGGTCTTGGCCGAGGCTTCTGATATCAAGGGACGCACTTCGGCTCCGGCCGAAGTTTTTAATATCAAGGGATGCGCTTTGGCCCTGACCGAGGCTCTCAACAAGAGACGCACTTCGGTTCTGTCCGAGGTTTTTAATAAGAGATGCACTTCGATTTTGATCGAGGCTTATAATAAGTGACGCACTTTGGCTCTGGCCGAGGCTTTCAATAAGAGATGCACTTCGGCTTTGGCCAAGGCTTTAATAAGTGACGCACTTCAGCTTTGGCCGAAGCTTTTGATAAGAGACGCACTTCGGCTCTGGCCAAGGCTTTTAATAAGAGATGCACTTCGGCTTTGGCCGAGGCTTTAATAAGTGACGCACTTCAGCTTTGGCCGAGGCATTTGATAAGAGACGCACTTTGGCTATGGCTGAGGCTTTTAATAAGAGATGCACTTTGGCTTTGGCCAAGGCTTTAATAAGTGACGCACTTCGGCTTTGGCCGAGGCTTCTACACTTCGACGTCGGCCGAGGCTTGTAAGCTACCTGAATCCGATTGAAGTTTCTTCGCCCTTCGGTCCGGTCGGGGCTTGTAAGCTGCCCGAATCCGATCGAAGTTTATTCGCCCTTTGGTCCGGCCGGGGCTTGTAAGCTGCCCGAATCCAGCCAAAGTTTCCTTCGCCCTTCGGTTTGACGGGGCTTGTAAGCTGCCCGAATCCGGCCAAAGTTTTCTTCGCCCTTTGGTTCGGCCGGGGCTTGTAAGCTGCCCAAATCGGCCAAAGTTTCTTCGCCCTTCGGTCCGGCCAGGGCTTGTAAGCTACCCGAATCCAGCCGAAGTTTCTTCGCCCTTCAGTCCGGCCGGGGCTTGTAAGCTGCCCAAATCCGACTGAAGTTTTCTTTGCCCTTCGATCCGACCGGGGCTTGTAAGTTGCCCGAATCCGGCCAAAGGCTTTGAGATCACTTGGCCCCCAGCCGTACCGGTGGTGCTCGGCCATACTGAGTCTTTATTGAATAGGACTCGACCCAGCCGAGGTACGAGATTTAGCTCAGGACTTGGCCCAGCCGAGGTACGAAGATTTCTTGCTCAAGACTCGGCCCAGCCGAGGTACGAAGATTTAGCTACTCAAGGAGATAGCTCGGTTGTGCCGAGAATGGGTGAGCAGCATCTATTTTTCGTTACGATTTATATGATTGTGCATATCATAACAAGTTGCCAAATAGATAACTGGCGAAGCATAAAGGACATACCCTATTGATATATTTGCGGAGGTTGTCCGAGTTCCACGTTCGGGGGACGGATTTCCCATCGAGATCCTGCAGCTTGTAGGTTCCTGGCCCAATGATCTCCGTGATTTGGTACGGGCCCTCCCAGTTCGGCGCCAGCTTTCCTTGCTCCAGCGGTTTGGATACAGAAGCTTTTCGGAGGACGAGGTCGCCGGGTAGGAAAGGTTTTCCCCTTGACCCTGGAGGCATGGTACCGGCCACCCTCTGTTGATAAGCAGCCCTGATTCGGGCTTTTCTCTGACTCCTCTACCAAGTCGAGGTTGGTGCGGAGTTGCTCGTTGCTGGCTTCCTCCGAATAACTCTCCACCCGCAAAGATGGGAGGCCTATTTCCACAGGGATGACGGCCTCCGTGCCAAAAGCCATTCGGAATGGAGTCTCGCCCGTCGGGATTCTCGGGGTGGTGCGATAGGCCCATAAGACATGGTGCAGCTCATCCGCCCACCTGCCTTGGGCTCTGGAGAGGCGAGCTTTGATTCCTTGGAGGAGAGTCCTGTTGGTCACTTCGGCCGCTCCGTTGGCTTGTGGGTGCCCGACCGAAGTAAGGTGGTGACGGATTCCGTGTTCCTCGCAGAATTGGCGGAACTTGGAATTGTCGAACTGCTTACCGTTATCGGTGATTATGGTGTGGGGGAGGCCGAACCGGCAGACGATGGACCTCCATACAAAGTCTCTGGCCCGTGCTTCGGTGATTTGCGCAACTGCTTCCGCTTCAACCCACTTGGTGAAGTAGTCAATGGCGACAAATAAGAATTTCCGCTGTCCCGTCGCCAGCGGGAATGGGCCGAGGATGTCCATCCCCCACTTGGCAAAGGGCCAGGCGGAGGATATAGAAACTAGCTCGGCGGAAGGGAGCCTCTGGATGCTTGAATGTCTCTGGCAGGCGTCACAGGCTCGGACTAGATCGTCCGCGTCTTTCTGCATGGTCGGCCAGTAATAGCCTTGCCGTAGCACCTTGTGGCATAGGGACCGGCTCCCAGATGGTTGCCGCAAATCCCTTCATGTACCTCTCGTAGAGCATAGTTCGCCTCGGATGGGCGGAGGCATCTGAGCAGCGGCATAGAAAAAGACCGCTTGTAAAGTTGGTTGTCAATCAATACATAGTGGGTCGCCTGCAGCTTCAATTTCCTGGCCTCTTCGGTCGGATGGGAGCGACCCTTCTTTGAGATAGTTGAATATGGGGTCGAACCAGGATGGTTCGGTCTCGATTTGCATCACCCGTCGGCTTCCATGATGCTCGGCTTTTCCAGAGTCTCCAGATGGAATTTTTGCTCAGCATCCATCGTCTCCGCGGTTGCCAATCGGGAGAGTAGGTCGGCACGGGCGTTTTCCGATCTAGGAATTTGAATAATTTCAAACTCGGCAAATGGGGAAGTAGGCCGCGCACCTCTTGGAGATATCGGATCATGTTGGGTTCTCGGGCTTCAAACTCCCCGCACATGGCCGGCCACCAGCTGAGAGTCGGTGAAGGCGTTAAGCTTTTCCACCTTCAGGTTGCGGGCGATCCGGAGACCAGCTAACAGGGCCTCGTACTCGGCTTCGTTGTTGGAAGCCGGGAAGGAGAATCGGACGCCATATTCGAAGATCCCCCTCTGGGCTGGTGAGGACTAGACCCGCGGAGTGATGGGCATTGGACGACCCATCGACGTGAAGGAGCCACCGAGCTTCAGCTTTGGTCCTTCGGGATTTCTGGGTAGAGCCGTCCTCTGGGATGGTACACTCGAGGAGGAAATCGGCCAGCACTTGGGCTTTGATGGCCGGGCGAGGTTGAAAATGTATGTCATGCTCGCTTAGTTCGACGGCCCATTTGGTCATCCTCCCGATGTTTCTGGACGGTGGACCACCGCCTTGATGGGTTGATCGGTGAGGACCGTCACTGAATGTGCTTGAAAATAAGGCCGTAGCTTCCGGACTGAGGTGATCAAAGCCAGCACTATCTTCTCAATCCTGGTGTACCTCGTCTCCGCATCGCGGAGCAGCCTACTCACATAGTAGATCGGCCTCTGGATTTTGCTTTCTTCTTTGACTAGCACCGAGCAAACTGCGCCCTCCGAAACGGCCAGGTACAGAAATAGTCTCTCCTGGGATCGGACTACTGAGAAGCGGAGGCGAGCCGAGGTACTTCTTGAGATCTTGAAATGATTTCTGGCACTCAGGAGTCCATTGGAAATTTTTGGCCGATCGGAGAGTTTTGAAGAAGGGGAGGCATCTCTCGGCTGACCGAGCCACGAAGCGGTTAAGGGCCGCTATCCTCCCGGTTAAGCGCTGGACCTCCTTAATAGACGCTGGGGGCGCCATTTGTTGGAGAGCTTGAATCTTCTGAGGGTTAGCCTCGATACCTCGCTGGGAGACCATGAAGCCGAGGAACTTCCCGGAATTGACGCCGAAGGCACACTTGGTTGGGTTGAGCTTCATCCATATTTGCGCAGCGTGGCAAAGCTCTCCGCGAGGTCCTCAACATGCCGCGCTTCCTTGCTTTTGACCAGCATATCATCACGTACACCTCCATGTTCCGGCCGATTTGCTCCTTGAACACCTTGTTGACCAGCCGCTGGTAGGTCGCTCCTGCATTTTTAAGACCGAAAGGCATAACTCGGTAACAGTAGGTACCTCGGTCGGTTATGAAGGCGGTCTTTTCTTCATCTTCGGGGGCCATCCGGATCTGATTGTAGCCCGAATAGGCATCCATGAATGATAGCATTTGGTGGCCTGAGGTGGCGTCCACGAGCTGGTCGATCCGAGGGAGGGGGAAGCTATCCTTTGGGCATGCCTTGTTGAGGTCGGTGAAGTCGATGCAGATCCTCCATTTGCCATTCGACTTCTTCACCATGACGACATTTGACAACCAACTTGGTAATTCACCTCTCGGACAAAATTGGCTTTGATGAGTTTGTCGACCTCCTCTTCAATGGCTTTTTGCCGCTCTGGGGCGAAGCTTCTCTTCTTCTGCTTAACGGGCCTGTGCATCTCGTCCACATTGAGGCGATGGACGAGGACTCGGGGTAATCCCTGGCATGTCAGAGGCGGTCCAGGCGAAGATGTCCGCATTGCTTTGGAGGAATCTGATCAGCTCGCGACGAGGCTCTCCTTCGAGTAGCGACCCGATCCTTATGGTTCGGTCGGGCCGAGCTTCGTCCAGCGGTACTTCTTCCAGTTCTTCCGCCGGTTCTCCCGTTGTTCGGCGAAGTCCTCACGAGCGTCTAGCCCGTCAACTTCGGGCATTCTGGACTGAAGGCTCGTGACGAAACATTGCCGAGCCATGGCTTGACTTCCCCGAACCACTCCAACTCCTCCTCGGTGGGGAATTTCATTGCTAGATGCGGGATGGAGACAACAGCTCCAAGGGACATCAGGCCAGGTCTCCCAAAGATTGCATTATAGGGCGACCGAAGTTTGGTCACCAGAAAATCTGTGTGAACAGTGGCAGTGCAAGGCCAAGTTTCACGTGGATCGTCATGACCCCCCTCTGGGGTAATAACTGTTAGTAATAGTGCCCTAGGCCTATTGTATGGACATGGTATTTTGAATATTTATGAACATTTATTATTATCATAATTTGCATGTTTATTATATAATGTCCTTGAATAATATTATGAATTATTCTAAATGTCCCTAATCGGTTATTGTTGTAGGAATAACAATAAATTAAGATTAGTATGAAATTTGATTGATATTCATGAGATGAATATGTGTATGAGATACAAATCAAATTTATATGTATTTGTTGAGAACAAATATTGGACAAGACCCGCCTTGAGATTAATACATGGATCAAAGTCATAAGTTAATCTCTAGTAGTTGTGTCATTAAATCCTTAGACCTGAGATTGCCATAGTTCTCAACATGAGGAATATTATGTTTTGACATAATCAAACGTTGTCTTTAACCGGATGATTATAAAGATTATGATTGAACATAATAAGAATCATGTAGTGAGATGTGAGTGATTAAGATGGAATTTATCCCTCTTATTATAAGAGAGATATCTCTGGGCCCCTCGATGATTGAGACTGAGAAATGCATGGCCATGCTCAAATGAATTGATGGAGATCAATATCATTTGTTTAGTCAGCCTAATTGTGTTTCAGAAATTAAAGATAGAGAGATATAAGGTTGACTTTATCCATGCCTTATATTCTATCAAGATATCATGTGACAAAAGGATTATGTTAATAGCTACTTTAAGGTTGTCTTGGAACATGAGCTTTTCATTTAACTTGGATAGTCATAATGTCTTGCTAGAGGCTGCTTATGACTTGTAGGTTCAAAATGTGATTTAGGCCTACTGCCAACGTTAATTGAACCTATAGGGTCGCACACTAAGAACGGAC
This sequence comes from Calamus simplicifolius, assembly GCA_900491605.1. Classification (NCBI taxonomy): domain Eukaryota; kingdom Viridiplantae; phylum Streptophyta; class Magnoliopsida; order Arecales; family Arecaceae; genus Calamus; species Calamus simplicifolius. Next base: position 13,546 of record UESW01004692.1, read on the forward strand.
AATAATGGTTACGATTTGTTACTCTCTATATAATTTAAAATGATGAGATTATTTTAAATTATAAATAATAATTAGTTGTCATTTAGATTCGAGTTTAATTTTGAGAAAAAATTTAAATTCGTAATTTAAATTGTGACAAGTAATTAAATTGTTACATTTTCTTATTGGATAAGGAAATAATCCATAAAGTTTTTTTTTGGTTAAAATATATATTCCTTATTTTGTAAGGAAAGGATTTAAATTGTTATTATTTAAAAGGAGTTTTAAATAAATATCAATTAAAATCTTAGTTAACCAAAATTCCTAGCAGGCTTGTATATATGTTCGAAATATACGTTTTAGAGTCTGTGGGGCATTTGAAAGGTAACGTCGATTGGGGCATTTGAAAGGTCACATCGATTGGGGCATTTGAAAGGTCACATGATTGGGGCTTTTGAAGCGTCATATCTTTTGCCTTAAAGATGGAAAAACAGAGAGTTGAACATATGGGTTCATTTTTATGAAAAATGGAATAGTTGAACTAGCATTCAAAACCATTTTTGGTGTACGTTCGTGTGTGGATACTTGTAGAGGGTGATCGTCTTTCTGAAAGGTAGCACCTTTGAAGATCCGAGAAAACCCAACACAAGAACATAAGGATTACATACTGATTAAAAAGGTAATAAAAAGTAATATTTTTGTTTATCCTTCTTTCGGTTTTTATGAAACGCATGTGATTCTTGGTGGGTTATAAATTTATTTTGTTTCCGCTGCAATTTTATTCCAATTAGATTGGGATTTTTCATTCTGTAACCCAACAGTGGTATCAGAGCCTCTTGCATTTTCATAAAAATTGAAACTGCCATGTTTGATTGTATGTATGAGATGTATATGATCTTGGCATGGTTTGCGTTCTTGTATATATATATGATATTAGTGTTTGCACGAACGACATAGATAATAGGTTTTCTAAGGTGTTAATTGATGAATTGTTTCCTGTAAGGATTCGTTAATATGATTAAAAATTCGAATAGGATATTGCAATTAAAGTGTTTAATATCTTGATATATGATTTCGATGATGTCTTAATTAGATTAATACATGAACTGAATTCACATATCAATAAGGATTTATCAATTGCTGTTTATGGTGGTGCAGATGTGAGCCTTAAATTTATTGATGAGATCAATAAAATCAAATTTTAGGATGAAACTTTATTATATCTCCAAATTTTAGGAACCGCAGTACTACCTAATTAGAGCGCCTTGTAAATTTAATTGGTTTTAAAAACACGCCTATTTTCTTTAATGCAATGTGTATATGCTATATGATAACATGATATATTTTGCATGGTGTGTTGCTTTGCTTTGTATGGTGCATGGTATGGCCTTGTGACCAATATGATTGGCAGGTTTTTATTATTCTTTTACAAGGGTTGTAATTATCATATATATGGCCTGCGTGCTATTTTGTTTCATTATAATTTTTCTTTTACTTTTAGTAGTATTTGTTTATTTATTGTAATAAAGCAAGAAGACAAAGCAAACCATTTAAAATCCTGCAATCCAACCATGGTGATAGAGGAGCTAGGTGTCTATGCACATGATGATGGTCAAGTAGATATTATGGTGTTGCTCATTATTACCTAGGATTGACCATTGATCTTCATATTGGCTTATGAAGATCAATCTTGATAAGGTCATACTATGACATGTTTATTATATACATGTATGAGATACTATGTATGATGTTTCATAAGTATGTGATGCTATGTATGATATCAATGAGTATGTGATACTAAATGCATGATGATATCTGTTAATCTATCTAGATCCCTCACATAAAATCTTAAGTTGACATGCCATCCATATTTGAACACTTGTCAAGGCTTTTATCACCTTAATGTGGGTTCTACCAAAGTAGAAGTACATTGGGTTACATTAGTGAGGCAAGATGGGTAATGGTGCTACCCATATGTTTAAAAATGGTTTAACTTAATTAGGTTATCAAAACGGTTTTGGGCCTAATGGCATGAGATGGATTTAAACATGCCGAGACATATGATGTCATAATCCCATAAATTTCTAAGAGTTGCATGAGTTGCAATTGGTAAGAGTTACCTACCTAAAAAACTTAATTTTAAGCGTCATGCCAAAGCTGACTTAAAGTTGAGTATAAATATGGATCTTAGCTCACTAAATTAATATGATTTTATCATTGAGGGTTGTTAATTTAGTGGGAGTTTTTCATAATCAAAATACTTAACGAATTTTGCATTTATTGTAGATGGCCAACAATGATAACAATTCTACTATGTCACTGCGATCAATCCTTGCGAAGGACAAACTTACTGGGACTAATTTCCTTGACTGGTTTCGAAATTTGAGAATTGTTCTCAAACAAGAAAGGAAGCTTTATGTCCTGGATCAACCTCACCCTGAAGAACCAGCCGATAATGCTTCTAGAGCTGAAAAGAATGCTTATGAGAAGCATCATAATGACTATATTGATGTTGCATGCTTGATGCTAGCTACCATGAGTTCTGAACTTCAGAAAGATTTGAAAACATGGAAACTTATGATATGATTGTCAATCTAAAGGAAATGTTCCAGCAACAAGCAAGGCAAGAAAGGTATGATACTACCAAGGTATTGCACTCTTGTAAAATGGCTGAGGGTGCTTCAGTTAGCGCTCATGTGTTGAAAATGAAAGGCTATATTGAGCACCTTGATAGGCTTGGATTTTCAATGAGCCAAGAGTTGGCAACAGATTTGATCCTAAATTCACTTCCTGATAGTTATGATCAGTTTATCATGAACTATAACATGAATGAAATGGAGAAATCAATTTCTGAGCTGCATACGATGCTTAAAACTGCTGAACAGAATATTAAGTCCAAGCCTGGCCATATTCTGATGGTTCAAAAGGGAAAGGGCCTTATGAAGAAAAGAAAAGGAAAGGGTAAGGGAAGGGCTGGAAAGTCCAATGCTCAACCCAAGCCCAATCCTAAACCCAAGGCTAAAGCCCCAAAGGAGGGTGTCTGTTTCTTTTGCTATGAACCTGGTCATTAGAAGAGAAACTGCAAGCTGTATTTGGAGGATCTAAAGAAGAAGAAAAAGACTGGTGAAACGGTTCTTCAGGTATTTATGTTATAGAGATTAATTTCTCTCCTCTAGTTCCTGGGTATTAGATACTGGATGTGGATCTCACATTTGCACAAATGTGCAGGGGCTCAAAAGGAGTAGACAACTGAAGAAGGGCGAAGTTGATCTTCGAGTAGGCAATGGAGCAAAAGTTGCTGCTTTAGCTGTAGGAAGTTATGAACTTTCTTTGCCCAGTGGGCTTTTGTTAGTTTTGAACAATTGCTATTATGTTCCTACAATGTGTAGGAATATTATTTCAGTTTCTTGTTTGGATAATGATGGTTTTTCTTTTATTATTGAGAATAATAATTGCTTCATTTATCATAAAGACATGTTCTATGCAAATGCCGAATTACTAGATGGTCTTTATGTTTTGAATCTTCAAAAATCCAACAATTCTTCTGTCTATAACATAACTACTAAGAAAGTTAAGTCCAATGACTTAAATTCAACCTATCTTTGGCATTATCGCCTTGGCCATATAAATGAGAAACGCATATCAAAACTCCATCAAGATGGACTTTTGAACTCATTTGATTTTGAATCATATGATACATGTGAATCTTGTCTATTGGGTAAGATGACAAAGGATCCCTTTACTGGACATAGTGAAAGGGCCAATGAATTTATTGCCCAGATGTAGTAACCCAAGAGGAGGGTGAATTGGGTTATTTTAAAAATTGAATTGCTATGCAGATAAATGTGCTTTCAACCCTAATTTTGATTTGCAGCGGTGAAGTGGAGTGCACAAATAATATCAACACAAAACAAGCAATCACAAACACACAGAAATTTATAGTGGTTCGGTGCCAAACTCAGCACCTACATCCACTCCCAAAACCTTTGGGAATTTCGCTAATCGTATCACAACGATTACAACCTCTAGCCGAACCAGGCTAGCCCTCTTGTTTATACGGCACAAGGCAGCCAAAAACCCCTAGCCAAACCTAGGCTAGTCCTCTTGTTTCACGGCACAAGGAAGCCAAGAATCCCTAGCCAAACCTAGGCTAGTCCTCTTGTTTAAATGGCACAAGGAAGCCAACAAACCAGGGTTCACTAACCCTTTAACAAGATAATCAGAGTATGTAAAGAAGAAGCTCCTACAAAGAGCAAATATTCAGAATATACTTTACAACTTTTTGAAGCAATAAATTCAGCAATAAATGAACTCGGTTGGAGCAGCTGAAGTCTTAAATGCTTGAAAAGCTTCAATGATTCGGACGACCTTTCGGAGCAAGGAATGAGCTTGAATACACAGCAACCATCAACAAATATTTAATGAAGGCTCTTTTCTTGGATTTTTCTCTCTTTAAAATTTCTTTTCAAAATTCGTCGTCTGGGTGTGCTTCTAATCCCAGTTATTTATAACCATCTAATAAGAAAATATCCGTTAGATACATAAAAATAAATGAAATAATAACGGGAAGAAAATATAACCGTTAAACATGTTTCCCTTAAGCATTGAATGCAGATCTCCATTTGAGGAAGGATGAGCACTGTAAAAAATCCAAAAATCAAAAGTTAACTATAGCTTGAAATAGCAATAGAGAGAGAAGAGAGAAAGAAAACTTTTTTAGGCGGCGGTGGTCTTGAAGAAAGAAGCTCCAGGTAGCTGAGAAATGAATGCCATCGTCCAAGAGTAAAAAATAGCCCCCAGTTAGCTAATCAGTTAGCTAACCAGAGAGAAAGCAAAAGAACCTTTCTGAGACAGCACGTTAGTTAGCTCGGCAGATAACTCGCCAGCTAACTCCATTTGAAATCCAAACGGCTGCAGGAGAGATAGGATAGCTAGTTAGCTGATAGCTAACTAAAGAATGCCAGTTAGCTCACGAGCTAACTAGAAGCAAAAATACTATGCTATCCGTCCAGCTTAGTTAGCTCTCCAACTAACTGAGCAAAAAGGCAGCCAGTCAACTGAATAAAGTAGATAACTCTCCAGCTAACTAGCCAACCGCAGCTAGCTCTCCAGTTAACTAAAATTTAAATCCATTTGGCTGCAACATTCCCTGTGAAAAATAGTTAGCTACCAATTAGCTCCAGGATGAAATAGTTAGCTAAGCAGTTAACTAAAAGAAACGTCAGCTAGCTAGAAGGAGTTACAGTTAACTAACAAGACATCCAGCCAGCTAGCTAAAATGGAAGGGTGTTCGCCGAACCACTGTAACAGGATTTTTAGTTAGCTGAAAGCAGCTAGCTAACCAGCTAGCTCACCAGTTAACTAAAATAAAGGGACGTTCGGCCAGGCACCTGAGATAAGTTCCTTAGTTAGCTGAAAAGAGCTTCAGCTAGCTAACAAACTAACTCACCAGTTAGCTGAAATAAAGTGACATTCGGCCAAGCAACTATGACAGGAATTTTAGTTAGCTGAAAGGGCTCCAGCTAGCTAACAACTAACTCACCAGTTAGCTAAATAAAAGGACGTTCAGCCAGCTTACTGAGACAAGTTCCTTAGTTGCTTCAGCTAGCTAACAAGCTAGCTAGACAGCTAGCTAAATCAAGACGGTTCGGCCCATACACTGTGAAACTTTCCCAGCTAGCTGAAAGTCGTGCCAGTTAGCTAAATAGACTAACAAGCTAACTAACCAGTTAACTCCAAGGCTAATAATCATGTTCAAAGCAAATTAAATGAAGTACTTTCTTACCAGTCGATTTTGCATGAAGATACTTACTTGCAAGGCGACCGAACTTCCCTGTATCAATCTTAGAATTGCTTAATTTATTTTGTAATCATCAAAATCAATCTGGGGTCAACAGAATTATTGGGCCTAATATATACAGATGTATGTGGACCATTAAGTTCAGAAGCCATAGGAGGTTACAAGTACTTCATTACATTTACTAATGACTTCAGTAGATATCGTTATGTCTACTTGATGAGACACAAATCTGAATCATTTGAAATGTTTAAATCTTTTCAATATGAAGTACAAAACCAACTTGGCAAGACAATCAAGGCACTTCGATCTGATCGAGGTGGAGAATATTTGAGCCAAGATTTTATGACCATCTTAGAAGTTGTGGAATCATTCCACAGCTAACTCCTCCTGGAACACCGCAATGGAATGGTGTGTCTGAAAGAAGGAATCGAACCTTATTAGATATGGTTCGATCTATGATGAGTCTAATAGATCTTCCACTTACCTTTTGGGGTTATGCACTTGCCACAGCTGCGTTCACACTAAATCGAGTTCCAACCAAAGTGGTTGAAAAGACGCCATGTGAGATGTGGAACGGTAAAAAGCCCAGTTTGTCTTTTCTTAAGATTTGGGGTTGTGAAGCTTATGTAAAACGTCAAGTTTCAAATAAGCTGGAACCCAAGTCTGATAAATATTTTTTATGGGATATCCTAAAGAGACTAAAGGATACTACTTTTACAATCCCATTGAGAACAAAGTGTTTGTTGCTCGGAAAGGTGTCTTTCTAGAAAGGGAATTTATTTCTAAAGGAACCAGTGGGAGCAAGGTACAAATCGAAGAGATTCGAGAACCACAAGATAACATTGAACCACTTGTGGATGCTCAAAGTCAACAAACCACTGTTGACACACCACCTGTAGCACAAAAGTTGCGTAGATCTGATAGGATACGTCATGAGCCCGAGAGATATGGATTTCTTGTGACTGATAATCATGATGTATTGTTAGTGGATCAAAATGAACCTACTACCTATCAAGAGGCTATGTTAGATCCAGACTCTGAGAAATGGTTAGAGGCCATGAAGTCTGAAATCCAATCCATGTATGATAATCAGGTATGGACCTTGATTGAGCCACCTGAAGGTACAAAGACTATTGGGTGCAAATGGGTTTTCAAAAAAAACTGACATGGATGGTAAAGTGCATACTTAAAAAGCAAGGCTAGTTGCAAAAGGTTTCAAACAAACTCATGGTATAGACTATGATGAAACTTTTTCACCTGTAGCCATGCTTAAGTCTATTAGAATTCTTATTGCCATTGCTGCATATTATGACTATGAGATTTGGCAAATGGATGTTAAAACAGCATTTCTTAATGAAACTTACTTGAGGATGTGTACATGACATAACCTGAGGGTTTTGTACAACCTGAGAATTCTAGTAAAGTATGCAAGCTTCAAAGATCCATTTATGGTTTGAAGCAGGCTTCTCGGAGTTGGAATCTTCGTTTTGATGAATCAGTCAAAGAGTTTGGATTTATCAAAAATGAAGATGAACCTTGTGTTTACAAGAAAGTTAGTGGGAGCGCCATTGTATTTCTGGTCCTATATGTTGATGACATTTTACTCATTGGGAATGATATCCCTACCTTGCAGAGTGTCAAGTCTTGGTTAGGGAAATGTTTCTCAATGAAAGACTTAGAAGCTACCTATATCCTAGGGATAAAGATCTATAGAGATAGATCTAAGAGGCTGATTGGTCTAAGTCAAAGTACTTACATAGACAAAGTACTGAAAAGGTTCAGTATGCAAGATTCCAAGAGAGGATACTTGCCTATGTCTCATGGTATTACACTCAGCAAATCTCAGTGTCCTAACACAAAAGATGAGCGAGAGCGCATGAGTAAGATTCCTTATGCTTCAGCAATAGGATCTATCATGTATGCTATGTTGTGCACTAGACCAGATGTCTCTTATGCTTTAAACATAACTAGTAGATACCAGTCAGATCCTGGTGAGAGTCACTGGACGGTAGTCAAGAACATTCTTAAGTATCTGAGAAGATCTAAAGATATGTTCTTGGTGTATGGCGGATTGGAAGATGATCTAGTTGTAAGTGGTTACACAGATGCAAGCTTTCAATCTGACAAAGATGATTTTGATCGCAATCAGGATATGTGTTTTGTTTAAATGGTGGTGCTGTTAGCTGGAAGAGTTCGAAGCAAAGCACTGTTGCTGATTCTACAACTGAAGCTGAATACATAGCAGTATCTGATGCAGCAAAGGAAGCAGTTTGGATCAAGAAGTTCATTTCTGACCTTGGAGTGGTTCCTAGCATCACAAATCCTGTTGATGTTTATTGTGACAATAATGGTGCTATCGCACAAGCAAAAGAACCTAGGTCACATCAGCGATCCAAACATATTCTTAGGCGTTATCATCTATTCGAGAAATCATTGAGAGAGGTGACGTAAAAATATGCAGAGTTCCAACAGATGACAATGTTGCTGATCCATTGACTAAGCCTCTACCACAAGCAAAGCATGATCGTCATGCTAGGTTCATAGGTATTAGATACATTGATGAGTGGGCCTAGTGCAAGTGGGAGATTGTTAGTAATAGTGCCCTAGGCCTATTGTATGGACATGGTATTTTGAATATTTATGAACATTTACTATTATCATAATTTGCATGTTTATTATATAATAATGTCCTTGAATAATATTATGAATTATTCTAAATGTCCCTAATCAGTTATTGTTGTGGGAATAATAATAAATTAAGATTAGTATGAAATTTGATTGATATTCATGAGATGAATATGTGTATGAGATACAAATCAAATTTATATGTATTTGTTGAGAACAAATATTGGACAAGACCCGCCTTGAGATTAATACATGGATCAAAGTCATAAGTTAATCTCTAGTAGTTGTGTCATTAAATCCTTAGACCTGAGATTGCCATAGTTCTCGACATGAGGAATATTATGTTTTGACATAATCAAATGTTGTCTTTAACCGGATGATTATAAAGATTATGATTGAACATAATAAGAATCATGTAGTGAGATGTAAGTGATTAAGATGGAATTTGTCCCTCTTATTATAAGAGAGATATCTCTGGGCCCCTCGATGATTGAGACTGAGAAATGCATGGCCATGCTCAAATGAATTGATGGAGATCAATATCATTTGTTTAGTCAGTCTAATTGGGTTTCGAGAAATTAAAGATAGAGAGATATAAGGTTGACTTTATCCATGCCTTATATTCTATCAAGATATCATGTGACAAAAGGATTGTGTTAATAGCTACTTTAAGGTTGTCTCGGAACATGAGCTTTTCATTTAACTTGGATAGTCATAATGTCTTGCTAGAGGCGCTTATGACTTGTAGGTTCAAAATGTGATTTAGGCCTACTGCCAACGTTAATTGAACCTATAGGGTCGCACAGTAAGAACGGACAATAATGGTTACGATTTGTTACTCTTTATATAATTTAAAATGATGAGATTATTTAAATTACAAATAATAATTAGTTATCATTTAGATTCGAGTTTAATTTTAAAAATTTTAAATTCATAATTTAAATTGTGATAAGTAATTAAATTGTTACATTTTCTTATTGGATAAGGAAATAATCCATAGAGTTTTTTTTTGGTTAAAAATATATATTCCTTATTTTGTAAGGAAAGGATTTAAATTGTTATTATTTAAAAGGAGTTTTAAATAAATATCAATTAAAATCTTAGTTAACCAAAATTCCTAGCAGGCATGTTCGATATATATAGTCTGTGGGGCATTTGTTCGATATATATGTTTTAGAGTCTGTGGGGCATTTGAAAGGTAACGTCGATTGGGGCATTTGAAAGGTCACGTCGATTGGGGCATTTGAAAGATCACGTCGATTGGGGCTTTGAAGCGTATATCTTTTGTCTTAAAGATGGAAAAACAGAGAGTTGAACATAGGGATTCATTTTTGTGAAAAATGGAATGGTTGAACTAGCATTCAAAACTATTTTTGGTGTCGTTCGTGTGTGGATACTTGTAGAGGGTGATCGTCTTTCTGAAAGGCAGCACCTTTGAAGATCTGAGAAAACCCAACACAAGAACAGAAGGATTACATACTAATTAAAAATGTAATAACAAAAGGTAATAACAAAAGGTAATATTTTTGTTTATCCTTCTTTCGGTTTTTATGAAACACATATGATTCTTGGTGGGTTATAAATTTATTTTGTTTCCGCTACAATTTTATTCCATTAGAATGGGATTTTCATTCCGTAACCCAACAATAACATCACCGGTGAACCCCATTAGGGTGGAGTCCATGGCTCAGAGATTCTTTATGAGCAATTTCATCTTCACAAACACATCGAGATACAAAACATTGACTGAGCTCCCACTATCAATAAGGATCCGGTCTACATCATAATTGTTCAAATTAAGAGATACAACCAACGCATCGTCATGCGGGAACTGTATCTTCTGGAGGTCATTGTTGGAGAAGAAGAGCTCATTAGTCCGCGCTCTTTTTGGCGCTGAACCTTCTTCATCATCTGCCAACTCGACGGATACCGACTGCCTCGATCACATTGATGTGGCCAGCGACCGGCGGATTCGGAGGAGGAGGCTGTTGGGGCTCGGGCTGGTGGTCACCCCCATTTCTTGGCTCGGGCGCTCTCCTGAATTGGTTCAGCCTCCCCGCTGGATGAGCCTCTCGATTTCGTTCTTCAGCTGCCAGCACTCCTCGGTGTTGTGGCCATGGTCCCTATGGTAGCGGCAATATTTGGTGGGGTCTCTCCAGGTCGCATTCCCTCGGAGAGGAGGTGGTCGAGGGAGTTGACGCTCTATCTCCATGAGGATCTGCCCTCGAAGCAATGAGCGGGGTGAACCGGTTGAACCCTTAGGCAGGCTCGGGAGCGATTCCTGGCGGCGGCGGAGGACTCTTGGCGGCGAGGTGGGCTTGGCGGGCAGATCGGTGTCTGTCCGAGCCCTTGGACTCCTTCTTCCTTGCCAGTTCGGCGGGCCGCCCTCCGCGATTCCTCGACTTTGGCGTACTTGTCCGCAGGGCCATCGGAGAGGTTGGGGGTAGCTGACCTCCAACGCCTAGGTAGAAGTCGCTCTCCTTTAAACTCTGCCGCTAGGGCAGACATGGCCACCTCATGGTTAAGGTGATCCACTTCCAGCATGGCCATATTAAAATGGCCGAGATAGTTCTTCAAGGACTCCCCCTCTCTCTGCTTAACCTCAGAGAGGGAGTCAGATCTTCGCGGTGATGACAGCTGCTAATGAACTGGCTGATGAAGAGGCGGCTCAGCTCGTCAAATGAACCAATGGAATCTGGTTTTAGGCATTAAACCAGGTTCGAGTGGATCCTCTGAGGGTGGAAGGGAAGGCTGGCAGAGGATCGCATCTGATGCCCCATGGAACATCATGATCGATCGGAAGCTACTGAGGTGGTCGTCGGGATCGGAGGATCCATGATAAGGCTCGATGGCGGGCAGCTTGACATGGGAGGGAATCACTTCCTCCATGATCTTCTTGGAAAAGGGGATGCCCTGCTCCGCCTTATGCAGAAGCGGATGGGCCTGCTTGGTGGCATCCAACTCCTGACGCATCTCCCGGAGTTGTTGGTGGATCTTCTCCTCAGGCATAGCAGGAGGGGCTGGGCGAGAAGAATACTGAGACAGTGTCGAGTCGTGACGAGAGAACACCAGAGAGAGGGATCGGGCCCGCCGAGATCTAGGAAGATCCTTGTCGCAGACCCCTTGGGGGACCGGCTCAGTCCTCTTAGGGGACGAGGGGGGTCTGCAACCCCATGCGGACCGGAAGAAGAGATTGCTGGGTGAACGGGGGCCGCGTTCTCTCAGGAAGATGCGGAATAGGAGAAGCTGGACGGGGAGCTTCAAAGCACCCCTGAATCAGATGGGTCAGAGCCTGGACTTGTTGGACTAGTGAGGCAAACTGGTCCTGGGTCACCGGGCCGCTGGTGGCGATGGAGTCTCAACTGGTGGTGGCGGCGGTGCTACACTGCTCACCGGATCAGGTCTTTGGGAGGTGACCTGTCCCGGGCTTCAGAAGTAGCCTTTCTTCGATTGGTCATGGGAGAGGTTCTTTTCAAGATCGAGACCCTTATCTCCTGGATCACAAGTTTATGGGACTTGAGGGCCCTTCCTCTAGCGCCAATTTGTTGCTGCTGAAATCTGTCCTCCGACTCAGGCGTGATCGAGCTTCAGTATGGGCTCCCTCCTGGGTGGACTTGCAAAAAAGTCCTCACGCGAGAGGCGTTATGGGTGGCCCTCCGCGGAAGACCCTCTGATGCTCAAGTCAGTGGAGATCAACAACGAACAAATATGGGGAAAAGGCTTCCGCTGAAGAGTCTCTTCAGGGTGGCCTTTCGAGAGCTCTGAGCAGAGCGTTAATGGTGGAAAGGGATGAGCAAGGGTAGATGGAGAGTGGGCCAGTAAGCAAGTGCGCATACTTGAGAAGTCGGAAGGCGATCGTATTTATAGAGGATCATCTGATTCCTTGGAGGCATCGTGGGTCCGAAAGCCATTAGGATTCAAATCCAGTTTGTTATGAGGTCAGTAAGATTCGTATCCTATTAGTTAGAGGATCGACGGCTGAGAAAGCTGGTTGATGTCCTGAGATTCGGTGACTGTATAGGCTCCAGGGCTCTAAGCCACTCTCAGGTGTGATTTTTGTTTGGAATCTTATGAATTTAAACTCTCTCGCGCTGGATTCCGTAGAGGTACTCGAGTGCCCGGGTCTGGCCGGGGCATAAGAATAACTCGGACTAGGACCGAGGTATAAGGATAGCTCGGACTAGGACTGAGGCATAGTGATAGCTCGGCTGGTGAGGCACGATGGATAACTTGGCTGGCAAGGCATAATGGATAGCTCGGCTAGCGAGGCACAGTGAATAGCTCGGCTGGCGTGGCACACCCGAGGAATACTTGGCTCGTCGAGGGGCTGAAGTGCTTCGATCCACCGAGGTATAATGGCTGACTTATTTCTAGCGGGCATTGCACAGCGAGTGAGAGTCAGGTTCAGGGTTGATCCTAACCTCTTGCATAATTATTAACGTAATGATAATTTTACCCCTCAATACGTCATATGTTATTTTCCGAACGGAAACAAAATCATAACCATCTTGGAAGCCTTTTATAAGATTTCATGCACAATTTCTAGCCAATATGAATTGGAATATATTCTTAATTAGTTGTGTTACCAATAAATATTGCATGCCCCGGTTGTTACTTGCCCTGAGGATACTCTGCTGTAGGACCTTTAAATCTGTCTAAATGACCACTTTTGGACCTAGCTTGAAGAGGGAAACTGGTCATCAGAAAGTGAGAGGGGACGTTGGTCTACCTTGCCATTGCATGGTGCTTTCTTTAGATCAACACTTTCTTGAGTGAAAGTGAAAGCGCCATTTAATTAAACTGCAAGGGCCAGCCCACAGTGTGAGGCCCAGCCCTATGGGCTGGCCCGACCCAAGAACTTGAGCCAAGTCCTTCGATCGGGCCATTGGAGAGCAATGGTGTCACCGCATACTACCCAATAAACATGCAAAGGTTTTAACCTGCTGACGAATTTACTATATATAATATGACACAAATAATTTGTATACAGACTGTAATGATAATTGCTAGGTCTCACTCATGGATAAAATGTAAGGGGCAAAGGAAAAGTTTTGCTGCACTGCCCTTCAGTGCAGTAAGCATGCATCGGATTCATGGATTAGCTGTTTGCGTATGTCGCCGCGCATGTGATGCGCGATAAGTTCCATTAGGTCTCGGCACGCAATGGCGAAAAGCACGGGTTATCAATCCGCATATCTGGTGTGCACTTGCTGCATGTCCAGTGCAGCAAGACTTTTTCGAGGGGTGAATTGTAATGGGCTTGACTATTCATTCTGCGGCCCACCGTCAAATAATTTTCCATGGTGAATTGCATTTGTCCATTTGTCTTCCTCCTGCACGCACATGGTGCAGGAATACATCATGCACTATTTATCACTTGCATATGGTGCACAAAAAAATAAAATTGCTCTTGACTACGCATGGCCAATCATCGTGCATGACTTGCATCATGCGTCATGCATAAAGACCTTTCCTTTGTCTTGAAGGAAGAAAGTCTTTGTGCACAGCACGTAATGCAGGATACGCACATATGGACGATGATACACGTATGTGGATGCACGTACGTTGAAGGCATTTTTTTTTTTTCATAATACGTGCGGCTACGTGCATGGATGACTAATCATGGTGCATGATGCATACGTTTTTGCATATTGAAAGAGCTTTTCTTCTGTTTTGATAGCCTTTTTCTCTTACCTTTCTTATATCTCCGTATCTTCTTCGTGGGTTTCAGTTTTATTAGTTGAGGCGGTGCGAGAAATAGGGGGAAGATATAATCGGAGAAAGGTCCTCCAAATCACTCTTATTTTCTTTGGAGGGGTGTGCTCCAAATCAACCTCATTTGCTTCTAACCGTTGTACTCGGTAAATCCATGCGGTCCCTCCGCATGAAAAATTAATATCCCTTAGGGCGCGCATGCCCGTAAGGTCCCTGGTTTGGGTGAATCAGGGGCAGGAGGAGAGGCGATCTGGTCTGGTTCGCTCAATATGCCCATTTGGGCTCAATTTTTTTTGTCTCCAATTGAGCTGATCCAATAAAAGAAGAATGAGGTTTGGATTTTGATTCTAGTTTTATTTTTAAAAAAATTATTTTTTCATATGAGTTTATATATTTTGGAGATATTCAAGTTTCAAGTTAGATTCAGGATTAAACTGGATAGAGTATAGGAGTCATTTTGATATCCTAATTTTGAAGATTAAAAATTTTAAAAATTATATTGTAAGTATCCAGAAGCCCAAATATCTGATTTACATTTTTGGATTAGCGCAAGGAGGTAAGTAAGCTAATTACAATGATTTCTGATGCTGCCAAATCACTTTTGAGGAGCGTTAGGCGACAGAAATGCTTCGTTGGCTTTCAGATGAATGATAGGGACTGCCTCCTTCAGCCGGAAACCTGCAAGAAAAGTCTCGGATCGGTGGTTCCGGCAGGGACCCTCCGACACTCAAGTCAGCGATCTGGAGAACAGAGATTTTTTTTTTGTTTTTTAATCAAAGAGTAGAGATTGAGTCCCCCCCTTTTAGCTGAGTTCGGGGTTCTCTTATACCTATCTTGGAGGTTCCTTTCTTTCCGTTCCATTTTCAACCGTCGAATCTTCCTTGTTAGGATAAGCTCTCTCGAACTGCAAGTGGATAAGCCATTGCTGGATGGGGGCCGCTTAAGGCGGTAACCGCTGGGCATGCTAGTTTCTGCCCATGATTTCGGTGAGCGAGATATACGGTAATGGATGTCTCGAATCTCGAGATCTGTTACCTGAAGTGGGTCATAGTGTATGTAGGAAAATAAGGCACCAAGTTAAAGCCGGAGTCGAAGCTAGGGTTCGAAGCCGATGCCAGAGACCGGAGCCAAATGCCAGAGCCATATACCGAGGCTGATGCTGGAGGCCGGAGCCAAAGGCCGGAGCCATATACCGAGGCTGACGCTAGAGGCCGAAGCCAAAGGCTGGAGCCATACACCGAGGCCGACGCTGGAGGCCGGAGCCAAAGGCCGACACTAGATGTCGAAGCTGGAGCAGGGACAAGAATCCCAATATCCCGAGCAATCACATCATTTGGTTCTGCAAATTGTGGAGGGTGTTATGACGCCGCCCAGAAGGGATGATCAGCCGTATCAGATGCCCCCCACCCCTGAGATGGGGGCGCATAGTTACCAGTGAAAAGGGGTGTTAATATCCATCAGGCGGCTGATCTCCGTACCATTATATCGTCTATTCAGACTGTTGGGATTGAGGAAGATTTTTCTCGGGCGAGGAGTTGTAAAAAGGTGAGCGTCATCATTGCGGTAAGATCACCATCGCCTTTTTATTGATGGCGTTTCTCGTGTTTCTTGCACCGATGGGCCATCGAAGCGACTCCCAGTGAGGAGCAGACACATGGCCAAATTGGACAACTATGGGATGATTTGAAATGGGGTTATAAAGGAAAATATCGTCCTTACCCGGCGATCCATGTCTTCTCTTACGTTACGCCCTCCTGCCTTGAATCCGCAAGCGTCTGTTTACCTCCCGTGTCTATTCCCCTCCTCGCGCTCCTTCAATCTCAGTTCAACCTTTCCAGGTTAGTTCCCATGGCTTCCTCACTTTCTTGGCCTTTCTCCGATTCCAGGAATCGTTCCCCCGTTCCTTCTCAACCTTCTGATTCCCTACCAAGTCAATGGACCAACCCATCTTCTGACCATTCCTCGCCGGAACGGTGGCGGTCGGTCGGATGCCCGATAGCCAGGAGCCGTCCGACCGTCGGACGGACCTCCCCCCGGCGCCGTTCGAGATTCGCTGGTCCTTCCAACGTTGTCAAGGAGTCCCCCGAGTGGACTGCTTCCACTATGTCTGCTCAAGACATAGTAAACCTAAGAACCAAGTATAATTTTCCGTCAAACATGCGTCAGTCCTACCCTGCTCCTGATGACAGGGTAACCTCTTCCCATCCCGGAAGAGTTTCCTTGTACGGAGCCATTTTTAAGGCAGGACTTCGATTACCCATCCACCCTTTCATCCTCAACCTTCTAAACAGATATTCTTTAACACCTTCCCAACTAGTCCCTAACTCGATCCGAACTATCGTTGGCTTTCTGGTTCTCTGTCACCTGCAAGGTATAGAGGCCAATATCTCCTTATTCCGCAGTTTTTATACCCTTCGCAAGCAGTCAGGTTGGTGGTCCTTTACTCCTAGACCGACTAGGATCCTCAAATTGTATCTTACCACCTCTGTTAAAGGATGGAAGGATAAGTTCTTTTTTGCCGATGTCGAGGGGTTGAGTGGAAGCTGGGGAACACCAAATACTGACGCCAATAGGGATTCCTCCATCCTTCCGAGGGATCGAATGGCATTTGGGCAGCTTCTGACTGCCAATGTCCCCCGATGTAATAAACTTCTGATCGACAAAAACCTTCATCTTGCTGGCCTAATCCCTTCTGGTGTTGAGCACTTGATTACTCACCTCTTTCCTTCTTTCTCTCTCTCTCTCTCTTTTTACTCATCTTCTATTTTTTAATAGGGATGACGCCATCACTTCGTGAGCTTAGGAAAGCTGTTACCAAAAAGAGGAAGGCAAAGGGGAATGGGGCCCCCGCCGAGAGGAGGGCCATCGCCAAGATTCCAAGGAGGGCCGACGCTGGGAGGACCAAGGTTGGGGAGCCCTTGCACGGGCGCGAGGCGGTAAGAGCCCAAGCCGACGAGCCCGTTAGGAAAGACACGGTAAGGGCCGAGGCCAGCGAGGAAGTTGGGCGGAGCCAGGCAAGAGGAAATGATTTGCCTTCAGTACCGGCTCCCTCCCCTGTCATTCTGCTCGATCCCTCTCCGAAGCGGGTCGCAAAAGCACCGTCACCCTCGCCCGAAGCCGCCAAAGCGGAGCCGGTTCACTCAACCACAAAGCTGGCTCCAGCAGCTATCATGCCCCCCAAAGGGGCAACAACCGAGGCGCCTCCACCGGCAAAGGTGCCGGAGGTAGCAGAGTTGGAGGCGGAGTCCTCCCACGCAGCCCCCACGTCTGCGGAAAGGAAAGGCGTCGACCCTTCCTTCCAATCGATTTTGGCGAACCACAGCCACTGGGCCAAGTGAGCATTGAACGAGTCGTCCGTGGTCGAGGTGCAGGAGTTTCTCTGACATCAGGGGAGGGCTACCTTCTTCCGAGAGGCGTCTGTGGCACACCTCTGGGTGAGTTTTGCCCTATTATCAACTTTTTCATCATCGCCCCCTCTTTTTTTTAACCTAGACATTCTGTCCAGGCACTAAACTCTATGATTGCCATGAGGGACCTTTGGGCCCTGGGCGATGCCGCTCTTGACCAATCGCGGGAGGAGATGCAGGCGCTCCAGGCCAGGGCAGAGAAGGCGGAAATGGCCTTGGAGGATACCCGAGCCACATTAAAAGGCCATGCCGAAGCCATCCGGCTAAGAGCCAAGAAGGCAGAATATGCGCTGGAAGTTGCCCAGCATCAAGCGGCCAACGAGCTGGATAATGCTCAGGTGGCCGAAGAAAAACAGAGGATGGCAGAGGAAAAATTGGAGGTGGCGGAATCAGAAATGTGTATTTTGAAGGACCGATTATACTCCGCCACCATTGAAATAGATGTGGCCAAAGAGGTCGTCCGTCAGTCCGATGCCAAGATTGCTGACTTGAAGGCGGCGGTGATCGAATCTGAGAGGAAGGCCGCCGAGGCCAATAAAAAGGTCATGGAGGCCGAGGAGAAGGTCACGGAGGTCGAGCGGAAAACCTCCAACACGGAGAAGAGAGCCACAGAGGCCATAGAGAATTTCAGGAAGTCTAGAGCCTTTAGTAAGGAATTAGCCGAATCGACGACATTCGCTTACGAAGCTGGCTTCCAGGACTGCAAAGAAAAGATTCAGAAACTCTACGACCTCGAGGGGATTGAAGGGTTGGAGCCAGATGAAGTCCCTGAAGATGACAACCCAGCCCCAAGTGATCCTTAGTTCTTCATTTTTATTATATTGCCTCAAGTCCGACTTAAATCGGCAATTTTGTAAACTTTTAGCTATTAATGAATCCTTCGATCTGTAACACTTGTCTTTGATCATAATGGTTTTGCTAGTATATGAGTTGTCACGAACCAACCACCAATGGCTGAAAAGCTACAGCACGATTTCTTTTTAAGTTAGAGAACTGATGCGGGATCAGTCTTGGTTGCAGAAACAAAAGTTGAACCATAGTATAAGACCCCGCTCGTGCCGATGCGAAGTCGTGGAGTGCCTAATGCCTCATTAGATATGCCATGCAGAATTGGACAGCGCGTGCCGACATGGAGTCGTGTCCTTAAATGCCGATGCAAAGCCAGGCATTGGTGCCAACGCGGAGTCATGCTTTGGTACTGGCGCGGAGCTGGGCTTTAATGCTGGCATGGAGCCAGGCTTTGTTGCCGACGTGGAGCCGGGCTAAGGTGCCGACGTGGAGCCGGGCTTTAGGTGCCGACACAAAGTCGGTCTTTGGTGTCGGCGCAGAGCCGAGCTTTAGGTGCCGACGCGGAGCCGGACTTTGGTGCCGGCGCGGAGCCAGGCTTTAGGTGCTGACGTGGAGTCGGGCTTTGGTACTGACGCGGAGCCGGGCTTAAGTGCCAACGCGGAGCCGGGCTTTGGTACCGATGCAGAGCCGGGCTTTGGTGCCGGCGCGGAGCCGAGCTTTGGTACCGGTGCGGAGCCGGGCTTTGGTGCCGGTGCGGAGCCGGGCTTTAGGTGCCAACGCGGAGCCGGGCTTTAGTGCCGACGCAGAGCCGGGCTTTAGTGCCGACATAGAGCCGGGCTTAAGTGCTGACGCTGAGTCGGGCTTTGGTGCCGATGCGGAGCCGGGCTTAAGTGTCGACACGGAGCCGGGCTTTAGTGCCGACGCAGAGCCGGGCTTTGGTGCCGACGCGAAGTCGGGCTTAAGTGCCGATGCGGAGCCGGGCTTTGGTGTCGACGCGGAGCCGGGCTTTGGTGCCGACGCGAAGTTGGGCTTTGGTGCCGACATGGAGTCGGGCTTTGGTGCCGACGCGGAGCCGGGCTTTAGTGCCGACACGGAGCCGGGCTTTGTGCCGACATGGAGCCGGGCTTTGGTGCTGACATGGAGCCGGGCTTTGGTGCTGACATGGAGCCGGGCTTTGTTGAGAAGTATGATCACTCGAAAAGAATGAAAATATTTTGAACAGCAATCTGTCAAGCAGGTTCAAATTAATGGAGTTAGCACATTACTGATAATACCGACATAGATTGTCAGCGTTCCAAGTGCGAGGGAGCGGTTTTCCGTCTAGCTCTTCAACTTTGTATGCCCCATGATGAAGCACCTCCTTGACACGGTATGGTCCTTCCCATTTCGGTGCCAGCTTGCCTCCCTCCGTCGGCTTTGATACTTCAGCTCATCGCAGGACGAGATCTCCAGGGCGGAATGTCTTGGACCATACTCGAGCATTGTAGTATCTGACCGCTCACTGACGAAAAGCCGTCATGCGAAGTTGCGCCTGGTCTTGCAATTCTTCCACTAGATCTAGATCAGCCCGCAGCTGACTTGAGTTACTCTCTTCGTGGTATAACTCTGTCCGGAGACTGGGGACACCTATCTCCACCGGAATGACAGCCTCGGTCCCAAAGATCAGGCTAAAAGGAGTTTCCCCAGTGGAGGCTCATGGCATCGTGTGGTACGCCCACAATACACTGGGGAGCTCCTCCACCCAATGTCCTTTGCAGCCATCTAGCCGGGCCCTGATCCCTTGGGGGATAATGCGATTGATTACCTTAACTGCGCCATTGGTCTGGGGGTGCCCCACAGAGGTGAATCGTTGATGAATGCCCAAATCGATACAGAATTTCCGGAAGGCCGCGTTGTCAAACTGTCGGCCGTTATCAGTAACGAGGGTGTGTGGCAGTCCGAACTGGCACACGACAGACTTCTAGAAGAAAGATCTTACTTTGCCCTCGGTGATCTTGGCGAGAGCCTCAGCCTCGATCCACTTGAAATGGTCAACTACTACTAATAAGAATTTGCGTTGTTCGGAGGCTAGAGGGAATGGTCCCAGGATGTCCATACCCCACTGGGCGAAGGGCCAGGGTGCGGCCAGGGGGGTCAGCTGGGACGTCGGTTGATGTTGAATATTAGCATGGCGTTGGCAGCTGTCACACCTCTTAACAAGTTCAGACACATCCTCCTTCATTGTCAGCCAGTAATATCCCTACCGTAGGGCTTTGTATGCAAGAGCTCTGACCCCCAGATGGCTTCCACATATACCTTCATGTATCTTTCGCAGGATATAATCTGCTTCTGTGGGGCCAACACACCTGAGAACCGGGTATGAGAATGACTTCGATAGAGTTTTCCTTCCATTATGAAAAACTTCGGGGTCCGTCTTTTGAATTTCCTGGCCTTGGCAGGGTCTTCAGGGAGGGTACCGTTGGTAAGGTACCGGACATAAGCATCCATCCAGGAAGGCTCTTGCTCAACTGGTAGAGTTTCTCTCGTTACGTCAATACTTGGGGCTTTCATGTGCTCTACATAAGCTCTTCCCAACATCCCATCAGTTGAGGTGGCAAGATGGGACAAGGCGTCGGCTCTAGCATTTTTCCCTCGAGGAATATAGCTAACATTGAAATAAGCTAAGAGAGAAGCTTGCGACTGCACCATGCTTAAGTAGTGGGACATGATAGGATCTCTCGCTTCATACTCCCCTGCGATTTGGCCAATGACCAGCTGGGAGTCAGTGAACGCCCTAAGGCGCTTCACCCCGAGCTCTCAGGCTAATCTTATCCCAGACAGCAGAGCTTCGTACTCCGCCTGGTTATTGGTGGCTGGAAAGAGGAAGCGGAGTGCACACTCGGTTACAACTCTGTCCGAGTTGGCCAGGATGAGGCCTGCTCCGCTCCCTTGAGAATTTGATGCCCCATCTACATAAAGGATCCATTCATCATCTCTGGTTCCGAGAAGCGAGGGGTTTGCAGAGGCCTCTTCGGGTTGCTCTTCACCCCAGGTACACTCGACCAAAAAATCCGCCAGGACTTTGGATTTCATGGCCGACCGAGGGTGGAAAGATAGATCAAATTCCCTCAACTTGAGCGCCCACTTCGCCAATCGACCCAAAGTATCTGGGCGAGCAAGAATTGTCTTTAGAGGTTGGTTTGTGATCACCGCGATCGGGTGGACTTGGAAGTATGGTCGTAGGCGCTGGGCAGATACGATTAGTGCGAAGATAATCTTCTCAATCTTTGAGTACCTGGTCTCCGCATCGTGGAGCACCTTACTTGTGTAATACACTGACTTTTGCATGCCATTGGTGTCCATGTGGATCAGCACGGAACTAACGGCCTCGGAAGAAGCCGCAAGGTACAGAAGGAGTTCTTCTCCACCCATTGGCTTGGATAGCAGTGGCGGGGTAGATAGGAATTCCTTTAGCCCCTCGAATGCCTTCTGATATTCTTTCGTCCATTCAAATTCATTGGCCCTGCGGAGCGCCTTGAAGAAAGGCAGGCACCTCTCAGCGGACTTGGACAGGAAACGGCTCAAGGCCGCCATCCTTCCCGTCAGGCGCTGTACTTCCTTCTTGTTGGTGGGAGACCTCATATTCAGGATGGCTTGAACTTTATCCGGGTTTACCTTGATTCCTCGCCGGGTCACCATGAAACCCAAGAACTTTCCAGCTATCACCCCAAATGCACACTTGCGTGGGTTCAGCCTCATCTGGTATCGGCGAAGGTTGTCGAAAGTTTCCGTTAGGTAGGCGATATGGTTGGTGGCGTGGACACTTTTTGTCAGTATGTCATCCACGTACACCTCCATATTGCGTCCTATCTGATCCTCGAAGACTTTATTATTAACCTTTGGTAGGTCGCTCCCGCATTTTGTAGCCCAAATGGCATTACCTTGTAGCAGTACAACCCCTTTTCAGTTATGAAGGAGGTAGCTTCCTCATCCACCGGGTTCATCCTGATCTGGTTGTACCTAGAGAAGGCATCCATGAAGCTAAGGATCTCATGGCCGGATGTAGCGTCCACCAGTTGATCGATCCGGGGCAAAGGAAAGCTGTCCTTGGGGCATGCTTTGTTGAGATCGATGAAGTCTACACACATCCTTCAGCTTCCATTAGTCTTATGGACCATCACCACGTTGGCCAACCATTTGGGGTAATGAACTTCCGAATATGGCCTGCAGCCATCAGCTTGCGAACTTCCTTATCGATGGCTTTATGTCTGTCCCGAGCGAAGCTCCTTTTCTTCTATCGGACCGGCCGACACTCTGGCCTGAGGTTGAACCGATAAGTGATCACCTCCTCAGGGACGCCTGGCATGTCTGAGGATGACCATGCAAAGACGTCAGCAATGGCACAGGAAGGTAAGAAGTCGATCACGTGCCTCTTCCGGAAGTAGCGCTCCAACAAGGACGGTCCTTATCGGGTCATCCCCCAAAGGGAGGGTCAGGAGGTGCTCGGCTGGTTCTCCCCTCCTTCCCGGCTCTCGGGGGTCAAGCAGCTCAGAGGTTATCGCCGACGCCGCCTCCAGTGGACTGGAGATAAGTGATAGCAAAGCGGTGGCGGGCTTTGCTCTCCTTTCATTTCTCCGACTCCTTCGTCGGTGGGGAATCTTACCAACAATCTCTTGGTAGAGATGACGGCATCTAGCAAATTCAAGCCCGGCCTTCCCAGGATAGCGTTATAAGCCAGCGGGACCTGGACCACCAGGAAATTTATGACCACCATGCTTTGACACGGAGGGGTCCCAGCTGTGACAGGAAGGGCAATCTCCCTTCAACGCTCACAGAGTCCTCAGTAAAGCCTATTAAAGGTGTGGCGACGGTCGAAGGGAAGACTTTGATAGGTTCATCCGAACAAAAGCTTCGTAGCTCAAAACATCCACCGAACTTCCACTATCAACTAAAATTCTTTTTACAGGATGTTTGGCTATGGTCATGGATACGACGACGCTGTCATCATGCTTATTAACTACCCCATCTAAATCCTTTCCAAAGAAAGGAATTACAGAGTCTATTCCCTCTCGTTGTCTTTTTGAACCACCACCTGCCCCCCAGGAAATCATAGCTATGGTCTTTTCCGTAGGAGCATTGTCCATGCCGGTCTGAAGTGTAGGAGGCGCCGATGAACCTGGAGTAGAAAGGTTTTTCCTTCGAACGAACTTGCCCAAGTGACCCTGCTGGACAAGCTCTTCAATGGCCTTCTTCAGATGGCGGCAGTCCTCAGTGTCATGACCGTAATCTCAGTGGTACCGGCAGTAAAGTTCCTTATTGCGGGGGGTCCCAGACTTCATGGGAGGCGGACGCCTAAAGTATGGCTCCTCCTCGATTTCTAGTAGGATGTGAGATATCGGAGCCATGAGAGGAGTGAACTACTCCTTGGGGACAAGCGTCTATGGCCGACGATCTGGGTGGTGAGGAGGCTCAGGCTTCCGGGATCGTGCTCCGGCATGCTAGTGGATGCTGGTTTTTGCTGGGATTCTTATCAGCTTTCCTCCTGGAAGAATCCGCCTCATCAGCGTGAATGTATTTCTATGCCCGGCTCAGAAGCTCGGCGTAAGAGCTTGGAGGTTTCTTGTCTAGGGAATAGGCGAACCTAGAAGGACGAAGTCCTCGCTTTAATGCCAAAGTGGCTATAGAATTATCCAGATTATATACCTCCAATGCTACCTCCTTGAACCGAGCGATGAAGTCCTTCAGGGTCTCGCCACTTCTTTGCTGGACAGCGAATAAGCTATCAGCCACTCATGAGATCTTTCGACACGCATCAAAGTAGGCCAGGAAAGACCGTTCGAGCTATCAGAATGAATCGATGCTGCATGGTGGCAGGTGGGAATACCATGCATGCACCGCCTTGTGAAGGGTGGCTGGAAAGGCAACACATAGGAGGGAGTCTGTCGCTCTCTGGACCTGCATGAGGACCTTATAGCTCTCCAGGTGGTCCAATGGGTCCGTCGTACCATCGTACGGGTCCAATTGGGGGAGACGAAAATGGTGCGGGACCGGTTCTTCTGGCGGCTAAGCTCCTCTAACTGTGATCGTAGTTCGTCCCATGAGGGTTGGCAATCCGGTGGCTAAGCTCCTCCAACCGTTGATGATACTCATCGAGCCGTTGCTCGGCCCAACGGGTAGTCTTCCTGTTGGCGTCGTCTTTAGATGAGTCAGAAGATGAAGCCGATGAAGACCGCCGGCGTAAGGAATGCACTCGTCTTGGTTCCTTCTCGCCTGGCCATCGGTGGGAACGACCAGAGTGATGGGAAAGAGACTGTCATCGCTTTGAAGCCTCTCGGCGATGAGGTTCAGGAGGTGAGTGACGGGAGGCCTCAGGTGGGGTCTCGCCTTGATAAGATTGAATTGTTCCACGCACCCCTTCGCCGGGCGGAGGGGGTTGAGGTGCAGTGGCAAAGCAGTGTTCCTGCAATCCCCGTACCACCGTCATCAGGTCCTAGACCTAGTGAGCTAGAACCTCAAACCGGTCAGGCTGGCTCATCTGTGCAGGGGGCGAAACATGGAGGTTGGCCTCCGATTGCTCAGCCCGTGGAATGCGCTCCGCGGCCTGGCTGGTGGAAGCTCCTGGCTCGTGTTGTCACCATCGTCTTCCTTGCAAATCAGTGGGGTCACAGGGAGAACTTTGCCTTCAACATGTGCGATCCCCCCTACCTGGTGCGCCAATCTGATGCTGCCAAATCACTTTTGAGGAGCGTCAGGCGACAGAAATGCTTCGTTGGCTTTAGAGGAATGATAGGGACCGCCTCCTTCAGCGGAAACCTGCAAGAAAAGTCCCGGACCGGTGGTTTTGGCGGGGACCCTCCGACGCTCAAGTCAGCGATCTGGAGAATAAGTTTTTTTTTGTTTTTTAATCAAAGAGTAGAGATTGAGTACCCCTTTTAGCTGAGTTTGGGGTCCTCTTATACCTGTCTTGGAGGTTCCTTTCTTTTCGTTCCATTTCCAACCGTCGAATCTTCCTTGTTAGGATAAGCTCCCTCGAACGGCAAGTGGGTAAGCCATTGCTGGATGGGGGCCGCTTAAGGTGGTAACCGCTAGGCATGCTATTTCCTGCCCATGATTTTGGTGAGCGAGATATACGGTAACGGATGTCTCGAATCTCGGGATCTATTACCTGAAGTGGGTCATAGTGTATGTAGAAAATAAGGACCAAGTTAAAGCGGAGCCGAAGCTAGGGTTCGAAGCCGACGCTAGAGGCCGGAGCCAAAGGCCGGAGCCATATACCGAGGCCAATGCTGGAGGCCGGAGCCATATACCGAGGCCGGAGCCAAAGGCCAGAGCCAGAGGCCGACGCTGGAGGCCGGAACCAAAGGCCGGCACTAGATGCCGAAGCTGGAGCAGGGACAAGAATCCCAATATCCTGAGCAATCACATCATTTGGTTCTGAAAATTGTGCAGGGTGTTATGATGCCGCCCAGAAGGAATGATCAGCCGTATCAATTTCCATAAATTATTATTAAATTATATCATATTTGGAATGATGAAATTGATTTAAGTATAGAATTATTTGAAAAATAAAAAAAATGAAATTTGTGGTACCCCATACATACAAATGATTATTTGACTTGATTATTTTGAAATTGCCAAATATTTGGTACCTTATATAGTCATAGATGTAAGTGATAATTTGATATAGTTATTTAAAATTGTTAATTTTTGCAAAATAATTAGCATTTTATACCTGCAATTGATTATTGATATAATAATTTTAAAACCATTAAATTATGCAAAATATTTGGTACACCAAAATTATTACACAAGTATACATATGTATTTTAACATGCTCAAACCACAGTAAATGTGAAAAGTATATTAATTATATTTTTGCAGCAATACATGCTATATCGTGCACATATGACACGAAAATGATGTTTTGTAAATATGCTATTATGTGCCACCACGGTCCACTATATGACATGACATGATATGCTACATTACAGCGGAACCTACCTCCATAGAGGTCATGTGGAGGATACACATCCATGGGGTGTGCTGTGACATGATATGATATGCTACACAAATTTGGGATCCCCCTCCATAGGGTTCATATGTGGAGGACACTCACCCATGGATATGCTATGATATAATATGACTTATGATATGAACTGGTACTAGAACCCTTCTTCCATAGGGGATGTATAGGGAGGAACCTTTGAAGAGCTCTATTTACGTGAATGTAGTATATGATCGTGGATATAGTATATGACCGTGGGACATTGGTATAAAATAAAGTTTACATGTTGATTACAATGGTACGGTGGATTTAATATGAAATTATTTTGAAATACTACATAGCATCTGCTTCCAAATTATTTTGATTATATAATATGCGTGCTTTGATAACCTGATGAAATATATTTGAATTATGAAAGCTTGACATGCATTTGGATATATGAAAACCTGATTTGTTAAAATCTTGGAATAACTATATTATGTTATAGTAAGCTTACTTACTAAGTGTAAGCTCATTTAAACTTTACAATGTTTTTCAGAGTCACAAAACTGAAGAAAGCAGCCATTGGGGGCAATTTGGAGCTTCCAATTATGTCAATAGATTACATTGTGTTACATGTAACCTCAACATGATTTTATGATTTTGGCATGTTTCCCAAACATTACATGGCTTATACTAGGAATGTTTTGAAATTTGAATGACATGTAGTTATTATCCCTTCTTGTATTAATTATACTGTTACTAGATGCCTTGCATACCTGGCATGTGGTGAGTTGTCACCTTTAGGCCCACCACCACCGAGTCTGGAGTGTGATAGCTTTAAGTGGTATCGGAGCCTAGCATGCTTGTTTGGAAGATAAAATCCTAAATTTCTAACATATAAGTTGTGACTTTGGTGTAAAAACTCAATTTTTTTGCACAAAGCTTCTTTTTAGCATGAAACTCTCATTTTTGTTTAATCAAATCATCTTTAAAAATCCAAAAATTTTAAATTTCAACATGAAAAATGCATGCCTTGACAAAAACTAAGGGTTTCGATACAAAATTTTAGTATTTTGGTATAAATCTTCTCTTTTGACACAGCTTATAATTTTAGCACGAAATTTATGTTTGAGACATAATTTTTGATTCTTTAACTAACATAAGCACAAACTGTCTCAACCTCATCTAAAGGACAGGATTCTTGTACTTAGATTATTTACTCATGTTGAAACTGATATTTTACTTTAATACTTAATATTTTTGTCATCATCAAAAGGAGAAAGATTGTTAACCCCACATTGATTTTGATGATCACAAAATAATTAAGTGGCTAATGAGTTTGGTATGGAGTTATAGTGAAAAATAGGTATTCATAAGTCATCATGAAGAAGAATATGAAATTTAAGCTCTTAATAATGTCTGATTCAAGAAAGAAAGGTTCAAAGACAAACAAGGCCAAAGAAGGATGACTCAAGCTTTTAATTATCACGATTCAGATGTTTGAAAGATAAACAAGGCCAAAGAAGGATGACTCAAGCTTTAAATAATCAAGATTCAAATGTTTGGAAAGGTTTTTTATGAAGAAGAATCAAGATACAAAAGCTAGCATCCTTGAATTCATCAAAATAAGAAGATTTCATGGCAGTGGAATGATTTCTAGTGATTTGGAATAGAGTAGCCAACTCCCATACCAGCAGCTAAGGAAAATTTTAGTCTCAAATTAAAATTATAGAAGCCATGCACCCATTAGTTAGCATGAGAGTCGACTACCTTGGGAAAAATCAGGCCCAGGACAAAGCAGTCGACTTGCAAGTCAACTACCCAGAAGATAACTTGTCTAACAGCTAGTTCTAACGCATTCCAGCTTTCATAATTTTTACTTCAACTACTCCAAATGGTCTAAAATAGCTAGTGAACGCAGTAATCCTTCAAAAGGTTTTAATTACAAGATCAAATGGGTGATCTTAAGAAGAAAAAAAAGGAGAAACTTAAGAAAAATCAAGAGAAAACTGAGAGATTTCAACCTTTATATTTTCAAGAGCTCATGTGCTTCAAAGCATTCAAAGTCATTAAAAGCTCATTCAAGGCTTCACCAAATAACTCAAGAAGCTTCATCAGTGCTAAAGCTACATCATTCAAGAAAAAAGTTCATTTAAGAGGAGTCTTTCTCATAATTTATAAAGTGTCATTATTATTTTATTTACTCACTTAGGAGCTTTAATACTCTAATTCTTATATCCTTTCTTGCTTGTTTGAGTTTCAACTTAGTTAAAACTTATCTTGGGTATATCAAACCCAAAATTAATGGTTTGTTTAGCCTCCTTGTGCTGTATAAATGAAAAGTTAGCTGAGTTAGCTAGAGATTATAATTGTTGAGGAAACGATTAGTGGAGTGAATTCCCAAGAGGTCCTTAGGGAGTGGATGTAGGTGCAAGGTTGGCACCGAACTACTATAAATTCCTTGTGTTTGTGTGTGATTGAATTTTTGTGCTTAATTGCTCTTCACTTCACCTCACTTCACATGGTATTTTTTGTTCTTTGGTTTTAAAATTGCACATACTTGCTAATTTTTTAAAAGAACCCAATTTATCCCCCTCCCTTTTGGGTTGCTTAATTGGGCAACAAGTGGTATCGGAGCGGGTGTTCTTGTCCTTACCAGTTTCACTAACATAAAGCAAAAGATCTATGGCAGCCCAAGTTAGTTCTCTCTTGACTGAAGGTCAGTACATAAATAGACCTTCTTTTTTTAATAGTACAAATTACACATATTGAAAAGCCAAGATAAAATTGTTTATTCAAGCACTTAACTACAATCTCTGAAGCATCATAGTCAAAGGTCCTCATATACCCACTTTAAGAATAGATGGTTTTGATGTTCCCAAGCTGAAAGCGGATTGGAATGAACATGACAAGAATAGGACTTAATTAAATGCTAAAGCTATAAATGTATTGTACTTCTTCTTAGATGCTAATAAATTTAATCGCATTTCTACTTGTAATTTTGCTAAGGAGATATTGGATAGATTAAAAGTTATACATGAAGGAACTAACCAAGTCAAAGAGTCAAAAATTAACATGTTGGTTCATAAATATGAATTGTTTAAAATGAAAGTAAATAAGTTTATAACTGAAATATTCACTCTCTTCGCTAATGTCATAAATGGACTTAAAAGTCTTGATAAATCTTATCCTAACAATATACTTGTGAGAAAGGTACTCAGATTTTTGTCTATGTAACATCCTTAAAACCTTATAATTTATTAAAAATATTAATAGTATTTTCATTTAAAATAAAAGTCAAGAGTTTCAGTGAAGTGTGGGTGTGTTGGCCTTTTGATAAATGTAAAGAGAAGAAATTTTGGAGTAAATGAGTATTTTTGAGTGCTAATGAGTTTGATCTAAGAAATTAAGATATTTAAGTTTTAATGGGCTTAAATCATAAGAAAAATCAAGTTTAGTTTGAGTTTTATCCTTAAGTGATGTTTTTAGTAATTAGAGTCGGCTCTAATTGGAGTGGAGTCGACTCTAGCACGGTTTTAAACTTTCGGCACGCTTTAGAGTCGATACCTGCAGAGGGGGAGTCAACACCTGCAAAGAAAAATAGAAGTTAACATTTCTGCTGCAAAATTAGAGCCGACACTGATATTTCTGGAGCTGACACCTATCTTTTTTAGAGCTGACACCTATATTTTTGGAGCCGACACCTATTTTTGCTGGAGCCGACACCAAATATGTTGGAGCCGACTCTAAGACGGCAGATTTTCTGAGTTAAATCTTAAAAATTTCATATTTATTCATTTTAAGTCCAATTTGAGTGCTGTTTGAACTGTTGGATTTCTAAAATCGAGCTCTTCAATTTAGTTAAGTTTTTTCTTAGAAATATTATATAAAAGTATTGATTTAAGTAAAAAAATAATAATCTGGGCTATAAATCAATAAAAAAATGCTATGTCAGGGGCAAAATGGGAAAAGGCTCCGATGTCAATTACTAATTGTGTTAAGGGTAATTTGGAAAAAAAAATCTAAGGGCAAAATATCATGGTTATAAGTGAGCCACGTGTTTTCCAAAAAGCATACGTTAAGAGTGTTTGAGGGCAAAATGGATTTTGGCATGCCTTAGCCCTTAAGTTACCCACGACTTGGCCCCCAAGTCATTAGAGAAAAAGAAAAATGTGGGTTCAGCCAGAGAAAAGAAAGAAAGAAAGAAAGAGAGGAAGAGGAAGAAGAAGGAGGAGAAAGGAAGTAGAAGGGAAAGGGAAGCTTGGGGTTTGTGATTGACTCCAGGTCAAGAGGGTTATTCCAGGGAGCCAGAATACGGAGTTGAGTACCAGTTGAAGAGTAAGCTGCTAAGGTGAGTGGGTTTCTCATCTGCTAATGAAAAGTAAATTTGAGTACTATAATGAGACTTATACCTAGTTGTAGTATATTATGTTTAGTAGAGTATTATGTATGTTTTAAATCTGAGAAATGAGAACCTAGTATATGATATTCCGATATATGAGTTTTGAGCATGAGTTTTAAGCATAAAGAAATAAGCATGAGTTTTGAGCATAAGTTTTAAGCAAAAAGAAATAAGCTTAAGTTTTGAGCATAAGTTTTAAGCATAAAGAAATAAGCTTAAGTTTTGAGCATGAGTTTTAAGCATAAAGATAAGCATGAGTTTCGATGAGGGGATGGTTGATGTATACATGGCATATTGCATGATAAAGCTTTATAAATGATATATTTTGATGTATGTATCTTACTGAGCATCAGGCAGCTATGGGGTTGATCACCCTTTAGGTGTACTGTAGCATGAGCATTGCATACTACTATTGAGCCGACACCTCCTTGCGATCAGATCGTACGATAAACCTCGGAATCAGGGGTGAGTGCACACTTGACCATGCCAGTGGGGCAGGTTGTAAGCAGCCCATGGGGGAATGAATCATAGCTCAGTGGAGCTGGTTACTATATATAGCCCGTGGGGGTAGAGAAAAACCCAGGTTCTAGGGTTAAGGAATAAAGTACTTTGCCGGATGAACTGCATGGGTAAGGGGTGCTATTTGTGCGGGAATTCTATTGGTAGTCACACCCAATGAGAGTACACCTACAAGAGGGCGACTGTAGGGTGGTACCTCAGAGGCATTACACACATAACCCAATATCATGAGATTTAAAAGCATATAATATGATTTAAAAAGGGCCAATGGGCCAAGTAGTTATCCTAAGAGGGAGAGTTCACATGAGATGCCAGTGGGTAAGCAGATTTCCGATGAAAATCTGAGATTTAATAAAGAAAGTCTGGGCTGTAGATAAAGAATGCATATTTTTATATTGTAACACATGGATTTTTATCTTAATGAGTTATCTTTCAGCGAAAGGTTATTGTAGAGTATTTCAGTACTGGTATATTATTTGAAGAATAAGCTACATTTTACTTTTCTGATATCATGTTAAAAATATACTTTGAGTTATACAAGCTATATGGTATCAGCATGCGGTTAAAAATGTGAGGTTATGGTTCTCTATTTCTTCATAGTTAGATGGTTATCCAGTCACTGAGACTTAGGTCTCACCCCTCTATGATTGACATTTACTTTCAGATCAGTGAGTATTTCTGCCAGGATCAAAGGTTAAGCAGGACCAGACCCTTAGCTGGTGAAGTTTGCTTGGATGCAAGGGTGTATAAAGGATAGCCATGTATATTGAGTTAGTAAGAGATGATATTTGTATATTTGCATATGTGTATATGTACAACGAGATATGGTGATGTATCGGACTTATTTAGATATGAATACAAGTCTTATGTTTTGGAGAAAATTTTGAGTATGGTGTATGTACTTATGTTTTGATGTCGATTATGAATGTGATCTTGTAAACTGCCTGAGGAATGTCATGAAAAATATTATCTGAGGAGTTGATGCTTAGTGTTGAATAAGTGATGTGTATATATATTTGAGATGATAATAAAAAGTTTTTAACATGATATGTTTTTGAGTGTCTGCCACTTATGATAATTTGTTGGAGTTCTCTAGCTCTTTATGGAGCGTTATATAAAGACTAGTAAAACTCTATCCGATTACCATAGGTGTGCAGGTGTGCTGTCGGTGGCCCTAAAGAGAAGAGGGAGCTGACAAGTTTTGGTATCAAAGCCTTAGGTTATTAGGTCATAGGGGAATAAGTATGAGTATGAGTTTAGGATGATTGAATGATTATGATTATAGCTATTGAATGATGAAACTGATGTAATGAATATTGTCTTGTAGGACGATTACTACAAGGACATCTAGAGAGATAGAGCAATCCTCAGGCAGGGATAGAAGCAAAAGTTAAAGTAGACCCAGAAGGTCAGTTAGAAGAAGTCAAATTGATAGAATGGCTTCTAGTGATTCCACCGAGCCAGTATCTAATGAGGCTAGAGTGAGGGTATCTTTAGAGCAGATGCCAGAGTCTTCTTACAATCTGTTACCCCTGTGCCTATGGACCCATCTCGGGCACAGACTCAAGGGCTTAGTATGCCAGAGTGGTAGGCATGATTACTCAGGCTGTGGTAGCAGCTGTGGGTGCTAGTTCCAGCCTTCCAGCTAAATATTTGGAGGTTGTGAGGAATGTGAAAAGAGCCAGAAAGTTGGGGGCTCTGGAGTTCCAGGGAACTACTGATCCTATTCAGGCTGGGGCATGGCTGCAGAGGATCGAGAGGGTGTTTGATGTGATGGAATGCTCTGAGGAGCAGAGGTTGGGTATTGCCACCTTTTTACTGGAGGATAGAGCCCAGAGTTGGTGGAGATCTATTCAGGGTAGGCAGCCCCAGGGAGTGGAGTTGTCATGGGAATATTTTAGAAGAGAATTTCATCAGCAATATTATTCTAAGATTTATATAGATCAGAAAAGGAGGAATTTCCTTAGTCTGACCCAGGGGAGGATGTCTGTGGCAGATTATGAAGCCACTTTTGTTGAGTTATCTCAATTTGCTAGTGCCTTGGTGGCTGATGAGAGGGAGAGGTGCCAACTATTCCAGGATGGATTAAATCTCCCTATTAAAGCCAAGATCTGTATGCAGACCTATAATAGTTATTCTGAGTTGGTGCAGGGAGCACTCAAAGCTGAGGAGATTGAAAAAGAATATATGAGTAGGAGGCAGGATAGAATGAAAAGAAGTGCTCCTAGTTATTCTTCTACTTCGGGAGGGACTTAGCCCTTTAAGAAACCCCAGAGGACTGGACAATTTTATTCTGGTTTTAGAGCCCCTAGTGATGTGGGCAGGAGATCAGTATCTGTGTCAGCATCTAGCCCAGCCCAAAGAAAGCCTTATGGGGGTGTGCCTCAGGTTGCCACCAGCAGGGTGTCTGGTGATGTAGGATAGCAAGATCGTCCTTCTGGTGGAGGGAGAAATATACCTCAATGTAATGTATGTGGGAGACTTCATTTGGGAGAGTGTAAGAGGGGCAACAAGGGATGTTATATTTGTAGTGATCTAGGTCACCTGAAGAGAGATTGCCCTAGGAGAGGGCAGCATGTTGGTGGGCTTCCTCAGGGGCCAGTAATGCCAAGGGGACAGCCTGGTAGGAGGGATGATGGTAGTGTTGTGGCTTTAGCCAGTCAAGTGGGGCCTAATGTTAATTGCCAGAAGTGTCATCTAGTGTTCCAAGGGCCGAGGCCAGAGTGTTTGCCATGACCAGGCAGGAGGCTCAGATTGATCCTGATGTGGTGACAGGTATGCTACCCATCGATAATCATGATGCTTATATTTTAATTGATTCTGGATCTACGCATTCATTCATCTCATGTGAGTTTGTTAAGCATCTAGTTAGAGATGTGGGCCAGTTGGGTAGCCAGTTGGTAGTATCTATGCCCGTAGGGAGGCATTTTATAGCAGACCAAGTGTATAGAGGCTATGATAATTCTATGGAGGGTCAGAAATTAGCAGATTTGATTCCTTTGAGATTGAAAGAGTTTGATGTTATTTTGGGGATGGATTGGCTATATGTGCATAGAGCCAGAGTAGATTGCTTGAGGAAGGAGGTGATGTTACAAACTTCTGATAGAGAGGTTTGTTTTGTTGGTGATAGGAGGGTGTTGCCCTCAGGAGTGATTTCAGCCTTGTCAGCCAATAGAATGCTAGCAAAGAGATGCGAAGCCTATTTAGCTTGTGCAGTCAGCCTAGAGGGCAATGGTTTAGAGCTGACGGATATCCCAGTGGTAAGGGATTTTTCATATGTATTTCCTGTGGAGCTGCCAGGGTTACCTCCTGACAGAGGATTCGATTTCAATATAGATCTAGCTCCAGATACTAGACCAATAGCCCGGGCACCTTATAGAATGGCTCCAGTTGAATTGAAAAGTTAGTTATAGGAATTATTGGATAAAGGGTTTATTAGACCCAGTATATTGCCATGGGGTGCACTAGTGTTGTTTGTGAAGAAAAAGGATGGTACCTTGAGGTTATGTATAGACTATAGACAGTTAAACAAGGTGACCATTAGAAATAATTATCCATTGCCAAGGATTGATGATTTGTTTGATCAGTTGCAGGGGGCAGCAATGTTTTCAAAGATTGATCTGAGATCTGGGTATCATCAATTAAGAATAAAGAATGAGGATATATCTAAAACTACTTTCAGGACCAGATATGGTCATTATGAGTTCTTGGTGATGCCATTTGGCTTGACAAATGCTCCAGCTGCTTTTATGGGTCTGATGAATCAAGTATTTCAGGAGTATCTAGATAAATTTGTGATAGTTTTCATTGATGACATCTTGATTTATTCTAGAAGTAGTGAAGAGCATGAGCAGCATCTGAGGATAGTTTTGCATATATTAAGAAAAAAGCAATTATATGCAAAGTTTAGTAAAAGTAAATTTTGGGATGAGGTAAAGTTTTTGGGACATGTAGTTTCAGCCAAAAGTATTATGGTAGATCCTCAAAAATTGAAGATATAGTGAATTGGGTATCACCTACCAATCAGAATGAGGTGAGGAGTTTCTTGGGACTAGCAGGATATTATAGAAAATTTATAGAAAATTTCTCGATTTTGGCTTCTCCTATGACTAAGTTGCTTAGAAAGAATATCAAGTTTGATTGGTCTAATGAATGCCAGAAGAGTATGGATGAATTGAAAAAGAGATTAACCTCAGCCCCAATTCTAATACTCCCTGATAGTGCCAGTGATTATGTGATCTATAGTGATGCCTCATTGAAGGGTTTGGGGTATGTTTTAATGCAAAATGGAAAAGTGGTGGCTTATATATCTAGATAGTTGAGATCCCATGAAAAGAATTACCCTACCCATGATTTGGAGTTAGCTGCTGTTATATTTGCATTGAAGGTTTGGAGGCACTACTTGTATAGAAGAATATGCTAGATATTTACTGATCATAAGAGCTTGAAATATATTCTGACCCAGAAGGAATTGAATTTAAGGCAGAGAAGATGGATTGAATTGATTAAAGACTATGATTATTGAGTATCACCCAGGGAAAGCTAATGTTGTGGCTGATGCCTTGAGTCAGAAGTTTATGGCCACATTAGCTTCTATTAGAACAGTATAGCTACCCTTGATGATTGAGTTAAGGAGGTTAGATGCAGAGCTATCTATAAAAGAATCAGGAGCCTTGTTGGCTACTTTCAGAGTGAGATCCCAAATGCTAAAGGAAATAAGAGAAGCTCAGCTGCTAGATCTATAGTTGCTTAAAGCTAGAGATTTGATTCAGAATGGGTCTCGGTCAGAGTTTTCTGTTAGAGGTGATGGGGTATTATTATTCAAGGGCAGAGTTTGTGTGCCAGCTGTGGAATCAGTGAAAGATCAGATTTTAAAGGAAGCGCATAGCTCAGCTTATTCAATGCATCCAGGTAGTACTAAGATGTATAGAACTATCAAACAGAATTACTGGTAGAATGGTATGAAAAAGGAGATAGCTAAGTATGTATCTAAGTGTTTGGTGTGTCAGCAGATTAAGGCTGAACATCAGTGTCCGGCTGGTAAGCTTCAGCCTCTGTTTGTGCCAGAGTAGAAATAGAAGAATATAACTATGGATTTTGTTGTAGGACTCCCAAAGACCAGAAGGGGTAATGATGCTATATGGGTGATAGTTGATAGATTGACTAAGTCTACTTATTTTCTGCCTATTAAGATTGTCTTTACCTTGGATAAATTAGCAGAATTATATATGCATGAAATTGTGAGTAGGCATGGTGTGCCAGTATCGATAGTATCAGATAAAGATCCAAGGTTTACATCTCAGTTTTGGGCAGAATTATAGAAAGCTTTGGGGACTAAATTGAGGTTCAGTACAACATTTCATCCCCAAACTGATGGTCAGCCGAGAGAACCATCCAAACACTGGAGGATATACTGAGAGCTTGTGTCATGGAATTTTCTGGTAGCTAGGATGATCATCTGTCTTTAGTAGAGTTTGCTTACAATAATAGCTACCACTCTAGCATTGATATGGCACCATATGAGGCCTTGTTTGGGAGAAAATGTAAAACTCCAGTGTGTTGGGATGAGGAGGGAGAGAGGAGGCTGTTAGGCCCTGAGTTAGTACAGCTTATAGCAGATCAAGTTAAAATCATAAGAGCTAAATTAAAGGTAGCCCAGGATAGATAGAAGAGCTATGCAGATAAAAAGCATAGAGAGGTAAAATTTGAGGTTGAAGATAAAGTCTTTCTAAAGGTATCTCCTTGGCAGGTATTATGAGATTTGGAAAGAAAGGCAAGTTGAGCCCTAGGTATATTGGACCCTATGAAATTTGGAAAGAGTTGGGACACTAGCTTATAGATTGGCTTTACCTCTAGAGTTATCTTAGATTCATAATGTATTTCATGTATAAATGCTTAGGAGGTATGTGCCAGATTCCTCTCATGTGATTCAGTCTGAAACTATGGAGTTACAGGGAGATTTATCATTTGCAACGGAACCAGTGAAGATCTTGAGTAGGGAGATTAAGTAGCTCCGCAGTAAAAGAATTCTATTAGTTAAGGTGCAATGGTTAAATCATCAAAAAGAGGAGGCTACATGGGAGAAAAAGGATGAGATGAGATTGAAGTACCCCCATCTATTTGAAAATATATCTAGCTAAATTTCGGGGACGAAATTTCTTAAGAGGGGGAGAATTGTAACATCCTGAAAACTTTATAATTTATTAAAAATATTAATGGTATTTTTTATTTAAAATGAAAGTCAGAGAGTTTCAGTAAAGTATGGGTGTGTTGGCCTTTTGATAAATGTAAAGAGAAGAAATTTTGGAGTAAATGAGTATATTTTTGAGTGCTAATGAGTTTGATCTAAGAAATTAAGAGATTTAAGTTTTAATGGGCTTAAATCACAAGAAAAATCAAGTTTAGTTTGAGTTTTATCCTTAAGTGATGTTTTTAGTAATTAGAGTCGGCTCTAATTGGAGTGGAGTCGACTCTAGCACGGTTTTAAACTTTCGGCACGCTTTAGAGTCGACACTTGTAGAGGAAAAGTCAACACCTGTAAAGGAAAATAGAAGGTTAACATTTCTGCTGCAATATTAGAGCTGACACCTATATTTTTGGAGCCGACACTTATTTTTTCTGGAGACGATACCTATATTTCTGGAACCGACACATATTTTTGCTGGAGCCGACACCAAATCTGTTGGAGCCGACTCTAAGATGGTAGATTTTCTGAGTTAAATCTTGAAAATTTCATATTTATTCCATTTTAAGTTCGATTTGAGTGTCGTTTGAACTGTTGGATTTCTAAAATCGAGCTCTTCAAGTTGGTGAAGTCTTTTCTTAGAAATGTTATATAAAAGTATCGATTTAAGTAAAAAATAATAATCTAGGCTATAAATCGATTAGAAAAATGCTATGTCAAGGGCAAAATGGGAAAAGGCTCCAATGTCAATTGCTAATTGTGTTAAGGGCAATTTGGGAAAGAAAATCTAAGGGCAAAATATCATGGTTATAAGTGAGCCACATGTTTTCCAAAAAGCATGCGTTAAGAGTGTTTGAGGGCAAAATGGTATTTTGGCATGCCTTTGCCCTTAAGTTACCCATGACTTGGCCCCCAAGTCATTAGAGAAAAAAAAGGAAAAACTTGGGTTAGAAAAGAAAGAAAGAAAGAAAGAGAGAAAGAAAGAAAGAAAGAAAGAAAAAGAGGAAGAGGAAGAAGGAGGAGAAAAAAAGAAGGGAAAGGGAAGCTTGGGGTTTGTAATTGACTCTAGGTCATAGGGTTATTCCAAGGAGCCAAAATATCGAAGTTGAGTACCAGTTGAAGAGTAACCTGCTAAGGTGAGTGGGTTTCTCATCTAGTAATGAAAAGTAAATTTGAGCTACTATAATTAGACTTATACCTAGTTGTGGTATGTTATGTTTAGTAGAGTATCATGTATATTTTAAACCTGAGAAATGAGAACCTAGTATATGATATTCTGATACATGAGTTTTGAGCATGAGTTTTAAGCATAAAGAAATAAGAATGAGTTTTAAGCATGAGTTTTAAGCAAATAGAAATAAGCATGAGTTTTGAGCATAAGTTTTAAGAATAAAGAAATAAGCTTAAGTTTTGAGCATGAGTTTTAAGCATAAAGATATAAGCATGAGTTTCGATGAGGGGATGGTTGATGTATACATGGCATATTTGCATGATAAAGCTTTACAAATGATATATTTTGATGCATGTATCATACTAAGCATTAGGCAGCTATGGGGCTGATCACCCTTTACACTGTACTATAGCATGAGCATTGCACACTACTATTGAGCCGGCACCTCCTTGCGATTAGATCGTACGATGAACCCCAAAATCAGGAGTGAGTGCACGCTTGACCAGGCCAGTGGGGCAGGTTGTAAGCAGCCCATGGGGGCATGAATCATAGCTCAATGGAGCTGGTTACTATATATAGCCCATGGGGACAGAGAGAAAACCCGAGGTTTCAGGGTTAAGGAACAAAGCACTTTGCCGGATGAACCGCACGGGTAAGGGATGCTATTTGTGTGGGGATCCTGTTGCTAGTCACGCATCCGATGAGAGTACACCTACAGAAGGGCGACTGTATGATGGTACCTCAGAGGCATTACACACATAACCCAATATCATAAGATTTAAAAGCATATATTATGATTTAGAAAGGGCCAGTGGGCCAAGTAGTTATCCTAAGAGGGAGAGTTCACATGAGATGCCAGTGGGTAAGCAGATTCCGGTGAAAATCTGAGAATTTAATAAAGAAAGTCTGGGCTGTAGATAAAGAATGCATATTTTCATATTGTAACACAAGGATTTTTATCTTAATAAGTTATCTTTCAGCGAAAGGTTATTGTAGATTATTTCAGTACTGGTATATTATTTAAAGAATAAGCTACATTTTACTTTATCTGATATCATGTTAAAAATATACTTTGAGTTATACAAGCTATATGGTATTAGCATGCGGTTAAAAATGTGAGGTTATGATTTTCTATTTCTCCATAGTTAGATGGTTATCCAGTCACTGAGACTTAAGTCTCATCCCTCTATGATTGACATTTACTTTTAGATCAGTGAGTATTTTTGCCAGGATCAAAGGTTAAGCAGGACCAGACCCTTAGCTGGTGAAGTTTGCTTGGATGCAAGGGTGTATAAAGGATAGCCATGTATATTGAGTTGTATGAGATGATATTTGTATATTTGCATATGTGTATATGTACAATGAGATATGGTGATGTATCAGACTTATTTAGATATGAATACAAGTCTTATGTTTTGGAGAAAATTTTGAGTATGGTGTATGTACTTATGTTTTGATGTCGATTGTGAATGTGATCTTATAAACTGCCTGAGGAATATCGTGAAAAATATTATCTGAGCAGGTTGATGCTTAGTGTTGATTAAGTGATATGTATATATTTGAGATAATAATGAAAAGTTTTTAACAGGATATGTTTTTGAGTGTCTACCACTTATGATAATTTGTTGGAGTTCTCTAGCTCTTTATGGAGTGCTACATAAAGACTAGTAAAACTCTATCCAATTACCATAGGTGTGCAGGTGTGCTGTCGGTGGCCCCAGAGAGAAGAGGGAACTGACAGCCTAGGTCTTGGGAAGCAAAGGTGACAGCGATCTAAGAGGCTAAAGATCTCAACACTCTTTCTCTAGAGGAGCTGGTCGGATCTCTCATGACACATGAACTTCAATTGAAGTAACATTTTGATGATGAGGAGACAAAGAAAAGAAGAACCATGGCTCTAAAGAGTACTGACCAAAAGGAAGGAAATGATGAGTATTCGAAAGGAAGTGATAAGGATGAAGAACTTGTTCTCATCACTCAAAAATTTAAAAGATTCATGAGAAAAAGAAACAAGGTATGAAAAGGAGACCCATAATGAAAAGAGAACACAGAAAAGAAAAGTAGGAGCAGCCTCTCATTTGTTATGAATGTAAGAAACTGTAGCACTATAAGCCCGAATGTCCACATTTAAAGAAGGGTTCTAAGAAGATTAAAAAGAAGGCAATGGTGGCTACTTGGTGCGATAGCGAAGACTCAAGCTCGGATGAAGAAAAGCAAGAAACAACAAACTTGTATCCATGGCACATGAAGAAGAGGTAACTCCTAATTCTTTAACTGAGTTCACCTTTGATGAGCTGCAAGATGCATTTTATGATTTATTTACTAAATTAAAAATGCTGGGAACTAAGAATAAAGATCTAAAACTTCAAATTCAAGGTTTTGAAAAGGAGAAGTTTTTAAAAGAAAATTCTATTTTAACAGAAGAAAAATGAGAGATTAAAGAAGGAAGTGGATAAGCTGAAACCTATTGTTGACAAATTTACTTTGAGCTTCAACAAATTGCAAATGATTCTTGATAGACAACAAGCTATTTTTAATAAAGCTGGTTTAAGTTATAATCCCCTAAAGAAACAAAATACTTAAAAAATATTTTTATCTCTCAAATGATTTATCTAAAATTATTTGTTTAAAATGTGGTGAAGTAGGACATAAAGCCTATGCAAGTTACTCTCACATTAATAGCAGTTTCAAGAAGAAATGGATTTCAAAAGAAACCATCCCAGCTAACCCAAAAGGACCCAAGAGAACTTGGGTACCCAAAGATAAGACTTGAATTTGTGTTTGCAGGTATGTCTTGTGACCCAATAAGCAAAAAAAGTGGTATTTGAATAGCGGGTGCTTAAGACACATGACTGGTGATGAATCTTAATTCATCACTTTAGAGGCTAAAAAAATTTGTTGGCATTGGCAAAATTGGTATCACTCCCTTCACTTCTATTGAAAATGTTCTTCTTGTTGAAGGTCTTAAACATAATATGTTAAGCATAAGTCAATCATGTGACAAAGGATTTAAAGTTATTTTTTAATCATCTTTTTGCATGGTTACTAATCCCATTAATGATGGCATGAAATTTATTGGTCATAGGCAAAAAAATGTTTACATAGTAGATTTAGATGATTTAAATGATCAAAATTTGAAATGCTTAGTTGCTATGAATGCTAAAATTAATGAAGTCAGTTGGCTGTGGCATCATAGGCTTGTATATTAGCATGGATTTACTTTCAAAATTAATTAAAAGAGATTTAGCCAATGGTTTGCCAAAACTAAATTTGAAAAAAAAATAAAATTTGTGATGCATGTTAACTAGGAAAGCAAACTAGAGTATCTTTCAAATCTAAAAATATGGTTTCAACTACTATACTTTCAGAACTTCTGCATATGAATTTTTTGGACCGATTAAAGCTATAAGTTTAGGAGGTAAACATAATGATTTTATGATTATCGATGATTTTTTTATTTTATATGAGTTTTATTTTTGGCAAATAAAGATGAAGCTTTTTCAGCTTTCATAAAACTCTTTAGAAAAATAATAAATAAAAAAGGTTTTCAAGTTTTATCAATTAGCAGTGATCATGAAAATGAATTCAAAAATTCAAATTTAAAAATTTTGTAATGAAAAAGGGATTGATCATAATTTTTTAGTACCTAGGATATCCCAATAAAATAAAATTATAGAAAGAAAAAATAGAACACTTGAAGAAATGGTCAAGACTATGCTGTGTAAAAGTAATCTTTCAAAATATTTTTGGGCTGAAGTAATTAACACAGCATGCTATGTTTTGAATCAAGTTTTGATTATACTAATTTTGAAAAAGATTCCATATGAGCTTTAGAAAGAAAAAAAAAATTTAACATTGGATATTTTCATATTTTCGGTTGTCGATACTTTATTTTGAATAATGGCAAAATACATCTTAAAAATTTGATGCAAAATTTGATGTAGAAATCTTTCTTGGTTATTTATCTACCAATATAGCATATAGAGTATTCAATAAGAAAATATTAGTTGTAGAAGAATCAATTCATATTGTATTTGATGAGACTAATGATCTTCCATCAAGGAGGAGAAAGGTAACTAATGATGCAGGTATACTTGAAGATGAAATAAAGAAGCTTACTCTAAAGGAAAAGAAAAGTTCCAATGATCAAGTTAGCAAAGAAGAAAGTGATCAATCAACGCAATAGGCCAAACCATAAGGTACACATGAGTTACAAAAGGAATAGAGGTATGCTCACAATCACCCAAAGAACTTATTATTGGTGATCCATCTTAAAGGGTAAGAACTAGATCTTTCTATAGAGATGCTTGTAATCACTTAGCCTTTGTTTCTCAAATTGAACCTAAATGTTATGATGAAGCCAAAGATGACACAGATTGGATTAATGCTATGCATGAAGAACTACATTGTTGCCCAAATATAGCAACCCAAAAGAGAGGATGAATTGAGTTTTTAAAAATTAACTAGCAAAAATGTGCACTT
Organism: Calamus simplicifolius; assembly: GCA_900491605.1. Taxonomy (NCBI): domain Eukaryota; kingdom Viridiplantae; phylum Streptophyta; class Magnoliopsida; order Arecales; family Arecaceae; genus Calamus; species Calamus simplicifolius. The sequence goes on from UESW01004692.1 coordinate 56,585, forward strand.
AAAAATTTTTCATAAATATATCAAGTGTAATGTGGTGTAGATAACATGCAATCAATCACAGAAAATAGCACAACCAAGCACAAGAGATTTATAGTAGTTCGGTTCCATCCATCACCTACATCGACTCCCAAGAATTCCTTGGGAATTCACTAATACCACTAGTCAACCTGGCTAGCAAACTTATTTATAGGCACAAGCAAGCCTTACATCTAGCCTTCTGGACTAGTCTTTTTATTTATAGGTACAAGAAAATATTTATAACCCTAGCCTTTCTAGCTAGCACTTGTTTCTGGGCACAAGCAAGCCTTACAAGACAATACACGGGTAGACATCTACCCTTACAAGTTTCACAACTGTGAAATACAATCTCTAAGTACAAGAATATCAAGTTTATACAATGAGCTCCTAAAAATGAGCAGATATTTAAAAATACTTTACAAATTTTGAAGAACACTTCACAAAAGGGCTTCTTCCTTTAAGCGTGTAAGAGCAATGAATGAAGCCTTCATAGAAGCTTTGAATGCTCTTCAAGAGTGGTTGTTGGAGCTTTAACATCACTCCAAAGATGGGACAATGAATGCTTCAAGTGGCTTTACAAATATTCAACGTGGCTCTCCAACTATTTCTTTCATAAATATTTTTTTAATATATTTTTTTATTTTTTCTATTTTTTTCCTTCAAATCATATGCAAATGGGCTATTTATACATACAACAAAAATCTAGCCATTGTACAGCCATTATGAGATAAAGAGATGAAAATGGAATGCATTAAAATGTTGAAAAATAGCCGTTACAAATTTCTATAGCCATTGGTCGATCAATTGATCGTCTAATAAAAATTTGCTCTCCATTTGATCTCAGATTTTAACGGTGATCGACTAATTGGTCATCCAATGGCCTTTTCAAAACATATCCAAAAAGGTTCAGAAGAAAAGTCGAGAGCAACTTTTCAATGAATGACTAACTAGTCATCCAATAGAACACATGAAACTCTCTTCATGCATTGGATGGCCGATTGGTCAACCAATAAAAAGTTGGATGCTCAGTTTCAAAAGTTGGATGACTAATGAAAGCTATCTTTATGTTGGACGACCAGTTTCAAAAGTTGAATGACTAATGAAAAGTTAAAATTCATGTTGGATGATCAGTTTCAAAAGTTTGATGGCTAATGAAAAGCTATCTTTATGTTGGATGACCAGTTTCAATTTGATGACTAATGAAAAAGAAACTATGCATTGGATGCCCAATTGGGCGTCTAACTCCTATTCAAAATGATAAAAAAAAATCGGTTCATGGCTCAAGTAAAGTTAGAAAAAATATTTGTAAGGCATGGAATGATCTGGCTGCACTGTTTGCACACAAGACTTTGTAAGGTAGCTAAGTTCAGTGCAAGACAAATATAAAGGAAATAGTATACATTACAAAATCATTTTGGCAAGTAGATCATCTAAAGATAGGGTCCTGTTATTTTGAAAATAAGTGCATACAATACACATGAAATTTGTTGAACAATCATGAAATTCAAGCCCTTTGAAAAATTCATATTGCATCACAAACTCTTTTGAAAACAATTTAACTTTAAAACATATTCATAAAATTGTTACTTTACTTGTATTATCTTTCATTTGATTGTAGTTTACCTTGATTTGAAATAATACCTTCTTTCATGATGAATTACCTTAACTTATTCTGTCTCAACAATAAATTCATTAGTACTATACTTAATTTTTTTGTATTCATCAAAATCAATATGAGGTCAACATAAATCAATTTGAAATAAACAATATATGGACTTTAGTAAGCAACCTAAAGATTATATTATAATTGGTACAAAATGGGTTTATAAAAATAAACTTGATGAGCATGAAAATATTATTAGGAATAAGGCAAGACTAGTAGCTAAAGGTTATAATAAAAAAGAAGTCATTGATTTTGATAAAATTTTTGCACCTATAGCTAGATTAAAAGTTATCAAACTTTTGCCTTTGCATGTTACATGAATTTTAAATTACTTCAAATGGATATTAAAAGTACATTTTTGAATGGATATATTGCTGAAGTTATATAGAGCAACCACTAGGGTTGAAAGTCATTAACTTCCAAACCATGTTTTTAAACCGAACAAAGTTTTATATGGTTTGAAACAATCACCCCGAGCATGGTATGACAATTATGCAAGTTTTTGATTAGTAATAATTTTTTAAAGGAATGTAGATACAACTCTATTTATAAAGAGAGAAAAGTATATTGATTATATTTTGCAACAATACATGTTATTAAATGTATTAAGATGAAGATGAAAAAGTCTTAGTAAAAAAAAAGAGATAAAAAAAATAAAAAGTTATTTTAAAAAATTATTAAATAAAATAATTTAGTAAATTAAGGGTAAAGGATATGATGACTTAGGAGTAACAAATAAACATAATTTTTTTATAAATTTAGCCTGCTTGAGGTTAAAAAGGCTTTGAGTAAAATAAAAAATGCAAAGGCATTAGACCAGATGCAAACCCTATTGAAGTTTGGAAAGGCTTAGCAACTAAAAGAATGTCGGATCATTGAAGAAAAAGTATATTAATATATATACAAAAATAAAGAAGATATTCAAAACTGTACAAATTATAGAGGGATTAAGCTAATGAGTTATACAATAAAATTATGGGAGAGAGTAATAGAAAATTGAATAAGAGCTAAAACTTGGTATTAAATAATTAATTTAGATTTATACTTTAAAGATCAACCATGAAAGCTATTTATTTATTATAAAAATTGATGAAGAGATATAGAGAAAAAAATCTCTATATAGTTTTTATTGATTTAGAGAAAGCATATGATAGAGTGCCTAGAGAAATAATAATGGGTTTTAGAGAAAAAAAGAGTTACCAAAGGTACATAAAATTAATAAAAGATATGTATAATAGAGCATAACTATTGTTAAAACAACAATAAGAGAAACTAGTGAGTTTTCAATTACTGTAAGTTTATATCAAGGATCCGCCTTAAGTCTGTATCTTTTTGTATTAGTTATGTATGAATTAATCAAACATATTCAAATGATATCCCATGGTGTATGTTTATTTGTAAATGATATAGTATGATTGATGAAACTAAATATGGAGTAAATGATAAGCTAGAGATTTGGAGAGAGGCTTTAGAATCTAAAGGTTTTAAGATTAGTAGAACTAAAACTGAATGCATAAAATATAATTTTAGTGGAAGTAAAAATACAATGAAGAAACAATAAAGATTACAAGTCAAGAGATATCAAAGAGTAAAAAATTTAGGACCCATTTGGTAGCGGATTTTGATTGAATTTTTTGTTTTCAAAAATAAGAATTCAACTCATAGCATAAAAAATATGTTTGGTCGAACCGTTTTCGAAATACTTTTTTGAAATGATTCTAAAAATCTAAATGAATCTGAAATATGTCAGAGCGACATTTCTTCGGATTCATCACAAACATTTTTATATTTATCTTTTCTTTCTCAAAATACTCAAAACTCATGGATTCGCTTTCTTCCTTCTCCCCACTATCTTTCTCCATACAATTCACTGCTGCCTTTTTTTAAAAAAATAGTTTTTAAAAACACCAACCAAACATATTCTCGAATACTAAAAAATAACAGAATACAACTCAAATTTTTGGATATAATCCATGCTTTTAAAAACTATTTTTTGGATCACGATTCAAACAATCCTTTAGGTATTGGGATTAATTATCCAGAAAAAAAGTGAAAAAGGTAAAAATGTGATCATAGAGTTAAAATAAGATGAATTAAGTAGAGTGCTTCGGATGTATTGTATAATCGATGCATCCCATTAAAATTAAAAATTTCTATAAAACCACTATTAGGCCAGCTATGCTATATAGAACAAGTGATGGGCAATATTGAAATAACATATGAATAAATTAAATATAACAGAAATACATATGTTAAGATGGATATGTGGTAAAACTTTAAAAGATAGAATTAGAAATAAACATATAAGAGAAATGATAGGAGTAGCTCCAATGAAGATAAATGAGAGAAAATCAATTATGGTGGTTTGGACATATATACACATAAATCTTTAGATGCTCCAGTTAGAAAGAATGATCTTTTAACAATCCATGATAAGGATAGAGGTAGAGATAGACCTAAACTAAATTAGATAGAAATAATTAAAAAGATATAACTATTTATATTGAATGTTGACTTGGTCTGAATAAAGCAAAGTGAAGGAAGTAGATTCATGTAGCCGATCCCATGTAGTTGAAAAAAAGGCTTAGATGAGTTGAGTTGACATGTTATCTTGCACATATGACATAAAAATGATGTTTTATAAATATGCTATTATGTGCCATCACTGTCTATTATGAGATGATATGATATGACATGATATGCTATGACTCCGGGACCCACTTCTATAGAGTCATATGTGGAGTACACACATCCTAGGGTATGTTGTGACATGATATGACATGATCACATGTTACATGACTCTAGGACCTATCTTTATAGGGATCATATATGGAGGACACTTGATCACTCATGGGGTGTGTTGTAACATGATATGCTTGTGACATGACATTGGTACCAGGACCCTTCTTCCACAGGGGATGTATAAGGAGAATACACCTTTGAGGTATTTTGTTTATATGGACGTAGTGTATGACCATAGGACATTGGTATAAAATAAAGTTTATATATTACAGTGGTATAGTGGATTGATATGAAATTATATTTTGAAATACTACATAGCATCTGCTTCCAAATTATTTTGAGCATATAATATGGATGATTTGATAACTTGATGAAATATTTGAATTATGAAGCTTGACATGCATTTAGATATATGAAAACCCGATTTGTTAAAATCTTGGAACGACTATATTATGTTACAGTAAACTTATTGAGTATGAGTTCATTTAAATCTCACAATGTTTTTTAGAATCATAAAACTGAATAAGGCAACCATTGGGATAGTTTGGAGCTTCCAGTTGTGTAAATAGATTACATTATGTTACATGTAACCCCAATATAATTTTGTGATTTTGGCATGTTGCCCAAACATTACATGGCTTGTACTAAGAATATTTTAAATTTGAATGACATGTAATTATTATCCCTTCTTGTATTAATTGTATTGTTACTAGATGCCTTGCATGCCTGGTATATGATGGGGTGTCACCCTGAGCCCACCACCACTAGTTGAGGCGTGACATATAGCTATACTTGTATGTAGTCAAGCCTAAATACAATTATTTTTTTCATTCTTAAATTTACAAAGATCATATATTTTAAAAGTGAAAAAGATGTGATGACTTTAAAATCTATAGGATTTAAGGATTGAAGAACAATAGAATATTTTATTACATGCAATAAAAATTGAAGTTTTTTGTATGCTTGATTTAATTAAAAGAAATTATATTATAGAATACATATATATCCTTAAGCCTTCTCTTATCCCTTACCTCCAGGCTCCAGCTTTGTCACTTTTCTCAAAAGTGATTATGATACGATTGTATAAAAAGATGAAATGAGCTCGACATGTTTTGGTCTAGTTCTAATTAAAAAAACTAATTTGTAAAGCCTTTTTAAAGGACAAATCAAGCTATCCCAGCCGATGGCTAAGTGATTCAAACTTAGCCCCACAAATAGATGTACTTTTAATCAAGTCAAATATATATATTTACAAATATATATATACATATATACACATATATATATATATATACATACAACACACACACACATATATATATATATACACACACATATATATATATATATATATATATATATATATATATATATATATATATATATATATATGTATGTATGTATGTATGTATATAGAGAAAGATAAACTCTGTTATATTCGAATGTAGCCAAGCCAACATTCTATCACCTCACCAACCCTTTAATTCACATGGTCTATAAAGATCTATAAAGATCCCAAATATGAAAAGGTAAAAATAAGAGGATAGTTTTGGGATCTGTGTAAATCCAACCGTAAGAGAGGTAATGGGATTCTAAACTTGACTATATTGGAATATAGCCAAATCCAGCTTTCTATATATATGCAAGTGTGTGTATGTATGTATGCATACATTAGTTTGTGCATGTTGTGAAAATGCTTTCTAATTCATTTAAGCAATAGTCAAACATATAAGCAAGAAGAGGATAGATCAATGAAGATAAAAAACCCAAACTCTAAAATACATTGCTCAATCTAAATGTTGGTTACGATGAAACGATTAGGCTCAAATCAACTAATCTCATTTGATGCTTATTTCTAGTAAAACCAATCATAAGCCCACAATTTTGTCCGGCTACTTTTAAAAAAAATAAAGATATCGCTGAAGCCAATTTTTTAACAATCAAATGGAAAAGACAATCATGCACTTCTTGATTTTTTTTTTTTTTGGCTCTAGAGCAAAGACAAGTTGGGTTCATCTCTAATTATTTTTGAGATAATTACAAGAGGTCTTGAATTAAGATTGGCTATAACACTCATAGCGGGCAATTGGAAACCTATGATCTAAGATTAGATCTCATTTAACCTGGTTTAAGTATCCTTTCCAATCCCTTTTATTGTTAAAGAAAATAATTATCATAGACTTCCAACAATACTAATAATATTTTAATATTATAATATGGTGTATAATTTAATAGCATAGTATAATATTTTAATGTATAATATATTATTACCATCTTTTCATTGTATTACAATGTTATACAACAAAATTGGAAGGATAAATTTGTCTAGTTTCTTATAAATTATCTTTTCCATCCACTCATCTTCAAGTAATATCCAAGTAGCATTTATTATTTTCCATTGGAATCTAACAACATGAAGAGAAAAATTGAAATTATTATTTAATATAACAACATGTCTTCAAAAAATATAATATTTGTATCCATTTATCTCAATTTAAAGCAATCTTCTTAGTTTTTTCTTACTCTCAAAAGAATCCATAATTGATTCAAATAAAGCATTGAGGAAATGAGCTCCTATTTAGAAGTGGCATTCCTGTTAAGATGACCATTTCAATTCAGGTCATTTTTAGGTTTGAATCATTAAAACTAAACTCTAATGCTAAATAATTGGGTTAGGGTTAACCCATGGGTCATTTCAGGTTATCTTAGGTTTTTTTATAAAAAAAATGAATTTAGTGCATGCTTTTTCCTTGTTCTTTTAAGTAATTTATCAATGATTAATTCAAATCTTTTTTTTCTTCTTTTATCCATTTACTACTCTAATTGTTAGAGAAAATAGACACAAAATTATAGTATAATTAGATTCTAATACAAATAATAGTTATAAACTTATAAAATATTAAAATAATATATTAAGCAATACTTTTAATAGTATACTCTTAAAATTAAATAGTTATTAATATCAAATTATGAATAAAATTATAAATAAAATAAGCAAATATTGAAAATATGCTTAATTTTATAAATAAAAATAGAGCAGAGTCATGCTTAATTTTTTTTTTTATCTTCTTCTAAAGGATATTGAAGCTATTGATGTTAATTCTTCAATAATTTTAACTTCTATGCAACTCTTTATCCTAGTTATCGAAATAATACACTTTAACAATCATGCTCTTATATCATTTTAGTCATATGCTATTTTAATCTTCTCCAACTTTCTTTATATTCAAGAATTCTCTCCTCTTTGCTTAAGCCATTATGTATCCTGCACCTCATTTTATCTACAACCATCAAATCTAAGATACTTGAACTCTAGTCTTTACACTAAGTTTGCTCATCCTATCCTTCCATTCCTAAGAAAATATAAGAAGCATATGCTCATTCAATCCTAGCTATCTAGTCAAAGCCCCTTCACTTTTCCTCATTTACCATGTAGCCAACAAAGTTAATTAAATGACCTAGCAACTTAACCATTTGATTAAATCCTTAGAGATCTTTTATCTCAATAACTAGATTATCCATTCTGCTAGAATCCTAGCAAAATACATGATATACTTAGAAAGAAATTAGCTCCTATAAGTGGGACTTAAATTGAATTCTCAAAAATCATAGCATGTTCCCCTTCATATCTTTCCTCTATTCTAACAAGCTTTGAAACTTAGCTTTAATCCATCATTCTAGCCAAGTTTTTGCATCCTGAGCAAGGATGAAAGCTTTCCCCATCTCCTTGGTTGAAGACTTTCCAAGTAGAATCCTGATACCAAGAGGATAAAAATAGAAAATTATAAAAGAGCATTAAGATATTACATCCCTAAACTTTTCTTTCTTCCTTTTCCTCCTTCTCTTCCATCTTAATATTTTATTTTTTATAACATTTTACTATAAAATCAAACTTAGGGTAAAATAGTACTATAAAGCTTTATCTTTTCCTTTAGGTCCTCTGCCTTAAGAAGAAATATGGTGCACCTAAGGGTTTTTCCTCATTATTAACATAAATTTCTACCCTAACAAGCCTCATCTTTAATTAGTTTTCCTTAATAGACTTGATGGAGGAATTTAGCAACATTAGGGTAGTGGGATAGATTGACACTTTTTATTTATTTGAAGAATTATTTATTTAATGAATCTTTTCATTAAACTTTTAGTTTATATTTACTCTTTGAAGTTTGATTTTTTTCTTTGGTAAGTGAAGGGAACTAGTTTCTGTATAGAGAAATTTTTAATTATATTTTTAATTTAAATTTAATGTTTGAAATTTAAGATTTTTTTTGGGTAAGTCAAGAAAAGTTTACGTACTTTGTTTGGTAAAAATTAGAAAGATTAATTTTTTATGGATAAGTTTTTTAGACTTATAGTAAGTCATGATTATCTTTGTTTTTATTTTTAAAATTTTTAACATTATCTTAGGCTTACTTTATTACTTTTGTCAGTTTCTTTACGTTTTTGCTTTCTTTGATATTAGTCTATGTCCAATAGAACTACCATAAGAAATTAGATTTATCATAGAATTGGAAGAATAGTTATTTAAATTTAAAAAATAATTATATCTAGATTATTACATGAAGTAAACACATGATATCATTTTAATGTTCCTTGAATTTAATTATAATCAAAGGCACGGATAAAGTATGCAATTTGTCGCTCTTAAAGAAATAAAATCCAATGCTTATGCTAATATCTAATACATATAGCATTAAGAACTTTTAGGGTGCATTTGGCACACTCAATTATAAGGGGATAAGAGGATAGAAATTTTTATATTTATGCTTCTTTTTCTTAAGGACATAATAAAATTTATTCCATAAGAGTTAATCTTGTTAGAAAAGGATTACTTATACTATTAAAAGAGGTATTTTTATTTTTATCCATCAAACTATTACTTTGTTTTTTTTATCCTCAGTAATACCACTTTATTTTTTAAGAGTATAATTATCCCATTTTTATTAAATATAAAAAAATAACTTTTATTATGTCCTATTTTTCGGGAGGGGTGCGGCGGACCTGCAAAAGAAGCCCACACGCGGAGGGACGCTGGGGGTGGTCCTCCGCGGAAGACCCTCCGACGCTCAAGTCAGTGGGAAGGAATCGGCGATCAACCAGACAATGAGGAGGTGGATCTCTCCGGGAGACCTCTCCGGGGGCGGCCAATCGGAGGCTCCTAAGGGCAGAGCACCGACGAGCTGCCGGAGAGAGGAATGAAGAGTGTGCGTCAAGAGTCGCGTACCTGAGGGAATCTGCCAATCTGATATTTATAGACTGTCACCTGGGGACTTGAGCATCTTCTGGAAGGTTCTGAGGTTGTTACGATACGGGGGTAGACAGAATCAGGCCGTTGTGGGGCCGTTAGAATCCACGCCTTGTGTTAAGGGATCGACGGCTGGGAGAGCTCCTTGATGTCTTGGGATCTGGGTGAGTAGACCTGGGGCGGTTACAATAGGTCTTAGGCCACGTCTCAACATGATTCCTTGCCTAAGGTGCTGCTCGGGTAAGCTTAAGCTCTCCCGCGTCAGGTTCCGCGGAGGTAGACGTCAGGGCGTGGATCGCTTAGAAGCGCCGAGCTACGGAAGCCCGGAAGAGGCCGAGCTACGGAAGCCCGGAGGCCGAGCTAGGGAAGCCCGGAAGAGGCCGAGCTACGGAAGCCCGGAAGAGGCCGAGCTAGGAAGCCCGGAAGAGGCCGAGCTACGGAAGCCCGGAGAGGCCGAGCTAGGGAAGCCCGGAAGAGGCCGAGCTACGGAAGCCCGGAAGGAGAGGAAAAAAAAATTATTTTTAGTTTTTTTAGTTGCGCATGAAAAATTTATGGTGACAATAATCGTACAAATATATAGAAAAATTCCATCAATAATTATTTTAAGATAAATTAAGCCTGTCATATACTCAAGTTATTTATGAGTAGGTTGTGCTTAGCTTAAAATCTAGGCTAATTTCAAGTTTCTAGGTTTTCAAACAAACCAAATATAATCAAATATTTTAACATAAAAATAAACCAAATAAATATGAATCAAAATAATATATTTTTTTATTTAAATAAAAAATTATTTTATTATTATTGGCTTATAACAATTTTTTTTTGCTGGTTTATCAATGCAGTTGTCAGATAAACATTGCGGGACTCCGTACGACGAGCAAAATCCCCGAACAAACACGGAGGATCAGCCACCGTCCGATTCGCGTTTCACCCCTACCCGAAGCTCCCAATCTACACCGCCGTCTATATCCACCCGTCGGATTGTCTCTCCCGTATCTCCCGCCTACGTCCTTCGGGGCTGTTATCCTGCGAAAGAGTCGGGAGGAGGGATTCGGCGCCGGACTCCATATCAACCCCCAACCATGCCCGTCAAATGGTAAGAGAAAACGAACCGCCTTCTCCTCCTCCTCCTCCTCCTCCTATTCGTCTTCCTCATCTTATTATTATTATTGTTTGGTGGTGGTGGTTTAGGCTGATGCACTGGCAGCCGAACCCGGGGACGACGTTGAACAGCCAGATCTTGACGGAGGCCTGCCAGTGCGCGGAGAGCCAACTGGGAGGTGCGAAGAACGGGCGGTGGAAGACGGCGCTCACCTTCTACCGCCCCATACCGCGCGACACGTCGGCGCCGGGGGACCTCCCCCGCGACTTCCTGGGCATCGCCCTCCATGACCACCCGGGCAGCTACTTCCTCCTGCTCCGCGCCCACCGCCTCATCCTCCAGGCAGACTCCTCCATCCAGGCCCTCATGGACAAGCTCCAGTCCTACAAGGCCCGGGTTGTCCTCAGCTGTGAGGTTTGGTTCTTCCATTTCTCGTTGCTTTCCCAAACTTATATTGATTGGTTTCTTCCTTTCCAGTTTAAGTTGGTGATTTTGTTGGAAGCATAGAGTTTTGCAGACGAAAAAAAAAAGCTTTTGGTAGTTGGATTGGAATCTTTTCACCAACGAGACAGCCATATTTAGTGCACCAGATTTGATACTTATTCTGCTCTTAAATACTGCAAAAAATAAGTCTAACTTTGTTACCTTATTTTGGACGATGTTAATTTGCAAAGTATGCAAGATCACGTTTTCCTTGGTTTGGCAAACTTCTACATGGCCATTAATCGGTTTTTAACCTCTTTCTTTTCTTTGTTGATGAGATAATGTGCTTTGATTGGATCAATTTTCTCTAATACAAATCAGATCATCTCGTGAACTTATTGATATGATGATAGATTTGGGTTGCATCTGAGTTCAAAGGCCCATATTTGCATCTTTGAGTTGTATCTAATTACGTCCACATTAATTAATAATCACAATATAATGAGTATATGTGTACATATAACATAAGATAAATCATATTTAAGTTCATTGCAGGACCACAGCTCCTCTTGTTGCAGGACTTGATTAAGGTTTTGTATGTATGTGATAGGACAGAAAACTTTCCTTTACACTATAAGCAGAGTATTACGGTTCAATGGGTTGACCGCAATATTTATTGGATGAGGGTAGGGATCTTTCCTTGTGATAGTTAATTTAATACAAGTCTTACCCATTAAGGGTTGTGTCTTCATAAGGCTTATACTTAACACAAGCTCATGCCATTATAAAGTGCATCAAATAGCCTAATAATATAAATTACGATCGCTAACCATAATTGGCTTATGCAGATTATTCTATTAATCCAACATTCATTTAATCTATGTTTTAATTAAAGAATAATTATGCTAGTCCATATAATGAAAAAAATTCTAATACACATCCCATTTACATAACATTTTACATGAGGGAGTTCTCTCTGGGATTGAACTATCAACCAAAATCATGAAGTCTCTTACCTTGCATTCTTTGCGATAAGACATTTATAATTATCATCTTTTCCACCAATTTCAGCTTTTATTTAGATGTGACAACCTTGTCTTAGTTGTGCTGGTCATGCTACTCTTAAATACTGCAAAAAATAGGTCTCACTTTGTTACTTGTGCAATATATTTATCTGGTTACCATATTTTGGATGATGCTAATTTACAAAGCATACAAGTTCACTTTTTTCCTTGGTTTGGCAAACTTCTACACATCCATCAATTGGTTTTTAACCTTCTTCTTTACTTTGTTGATAAGATAATGTGCTTTGATTGGATCGATTTTCTTTAATGCAAATCAGATCATGTCTTGGACTTGTTGATATGATGATGGATTTGGGTTGCATCTGAGTTCAAGGGGTCATATTTTCATCTTTTAGCTTTATCTAATTAGGTCCACATTAACATCCTTCACTGATGAGCTTAGGACTGTTTGTTTTCCACTGCTTTTCTTCTTTCCTGTGGCAGCTTGTGCAGTAGATGCATTCTTCTTCATAATAGAAAGGATTATCAGTCTATATCATTTTTTTTTATCTGGACATTTCTATGTTCTTTAGATTGTAGAATTGGCTGCTAAGCGACATTTGCAAAAGACAATGAAAGCTTGATGATCCAATCATAGGTAGGAAGATGGAACAAATTTTTTTCCTTGTCTTACTGATGATAAATGTCGAAATAATAAGCGTTACAATAAATAGCTTAATGGCATTACATAAGAGCTTAACAATAGCATAAACTGTAGTATAGCATGCCTTGAAAAAAAATTAATAAGAAGTTTCCTATCTATATCATGATTGGACTGTTCCTAATGGGATGAAATAGAGTTAGCATATATAGCTAAGCTAAAGAAAAGAGGAAATAAAAAATTATGTTTTTGCATTGTATTTGGATTCAAAGAAATCATTTTGTTTCTTGGATTAGGAGGGATCCTCTTTTGCATTGGATTCGAAAGGAGATGGGCCCAAAGGGTGCAATCTAGGCTTTAAGGCACTGAATCATAAATTTCTTAAGAGATTCACTCCCCTATATCGTGCTTGGATCCATTGCCACACTTGCTAGGGATGGCAATAGCCCAGGGATGGTCCGGGGCGGTCTATACCGGTTCCGTTTCTATTAGAAAAAACATCCTCATTTCCTGACCTGTTACCGTTTGGCCGTTTACATAAAAAAATAAAATTATTTTATTAAATTTATAATTTATTAAAAATTAAAAAAATAATTTTTTTTAGGATAAGATGGAGACTAATCGAGAACAACCAGATGATGATATTGATATATATAAGAGATTTTTTGACTTTTGGGATAAGGAATAAGAGAATGAAAAGTGAGAAAGAAAACAACTAACAAGGAAAAAATCAGAAAATAAAATTTTCAACGCAACAACCATAAAAAAAGAATATATTCAAATTTCAAAGAAAAAATAAAGAGATATCTTTCGTTAAAAATAAAGGAAAGAGATGAGCGTGTCAGAGAAAGAAAAAGGTGTTGAAGGGCATCGATGGGGCAGCGATTGACGAAGATAGACGATGGACTGATGGAGCTAGGAGCTAGGTTCTTTAGATTGTCTGCGTGAAAGAAGGAAGAGCAAGAGACGGCTGCGTAAAAGAAGAGTAAGAGTCAGGATATATATATTATTTATTTTTGATTTTTAATATATATATATATTTAAAATTTAAATATATTATATTAAAGTTAACGGGGATGGGGATGGATAAACGATGATGGGGATGGGTAAACGGGGATGGGACGGAGAATACCGTCCTCGAGCCATTTACCCATTTAGCTATTAACGAAAAATCCTCATTACCCGTTAAGCTGTTTAGACAAGGGATTTTTCGATCTATTAAAATGATATTGACCGGATAAGCGGCCAAACGGGAAAAATTTCCATCCCTAGCTTCTGCTACTGGTAACTTGCTATAATTGGCATGAAACTTAAATTTCAGCGGCACAAGTCACACAACAGAAGTTTTAATGTCAAATAGCTATACGAGATCATGTGCACTTTTATGCTCCAATGAATTCTCTATATAGGGGATGCATTGCCACCTTATTCGCCACAACTTTGTGTTGCTATGATCCATTATATAGACTTAGTTTCTTTTTGGTACATTCATTATTGATTGCATGATCTAATCAATGGTGTAAACTATCGGGTATTATGAAGCCTTGCCATATAGTAAGATATGGCTATTTAACTATTTTGTATTGTTTTTTAGAAAGAATGGTGCATTAATATATAATTGTGAATAACTATTTTGACATGTATTTAGTTCCACATTAGTTGTGTGCTGAGGAGACTTGGTTACTTATCCACGGCGAACGAACTCAATTCATACCTTATGGCTAGCCTTTTTTGGGTGAGGTCTTAATATGTTATGAATGGACTTGGCTTGTACCCCATTTGGACTAGGGGATGTTGTAGCATGGGCCTTTTCAAGTTGATTATGTGTCGATCATGGTGTAACTTTTCAACAAAGCAAGGCATCTATGAAAAAAATTGGCCAAGAGATATTATTTGGGTTTTTAGGCCTTGTATAAGTATCTAAAATCTTCCAATGCATAGTCGATGTAGGACTAATCTCTCAACCACATGAGTTTTGACCTATCTCCAATTTAACCGTTAGCATCCTTGTTGGGCTTAAGTCTAAATCCAATCCAATTCAATTCACAAACATCACACCACATTCAACTCATGGTCAGCTTCAAGAGGACTCATGCTGTAGTGTCTCTTAGTCAACATAAGGCATAGGCTAGTTCTGCTTTATTAACATTTGTAATAACTTACAATTTCACTCAAAAGGGTTAGCTAGAATGTATTATTTAGGTTCTTTGGTCTTGTGTAGGTGTTCAAGATCTTCCTAGTGCACAATTGATATTGGACTAAACATATGCCCAAATGGATCCTTTTGGCTAGTTTTTTTTAGGTGAGATCCTAGGTCTTTACAGTAATACTCCAATATAAATGGTGAAAAATCTTGCCTCTCAAGGGCAGAGGAGCCTCGAAAACTGAAGATGTTATACCTTGGCCAAAAGAATGAATCAGATTGCCAAATATGTATGAGTTCACCCGTTCTTCTATAGAGATCTCATTCTGATAGACAAAACCCTTGTTAAAGCTATTTTTATGTGTGCTTTTATTGCCACATGTATCATTATCTAAAATGCTATCAAGCTATGTTGACTCACTAATTTATTTGACGTACACTTACATCCTCTTTTTTAATATTGTAGGGATTATATAGTTCTTGTGTTATATTCTCTTTTTTAATATTGCAGGGATTTCAATACCAACTTGGCGACTTTCAGCTGAGGGTGGGAAAATGTGTTCCTTCCCTCTACGAGGCTTTGAGGGGAATCATAATGGAGGTATGTAGTAATTGACTCTTTTCTTAAATGTGCTGTTTGATTAAGTTTTGTTATTTTTAGTGGATCATCTAATGCCTTATCTGTCATCTTTAAACTTTCAGTATGGAATGTTGTATGCATGGAAATTATTATCATTTCTTTCTTATGTTCTTTTATCTACAATAAGATTCATGTTATTTTATCAATGTTATACCTTCAATGACGATTAAATATGTTATGAATCTTAATTCAAGGATTATGAACTCCATCTTGGTGTTCTTTTTTGAAAGATAAGAATGACACTAAAAAAAAATGAAGGGAATTATTCATCATTTCTTTGATGAGCTAGGAATTTTGTTGGCATCTAAAGTAATATTATCAATTAGTTTACCCACAATTTCTTTTAATGCTTCAAAGGAAATTACTTCTACAATGGTCATGATAATCATATGTATAATGCTTTATATAAATTAGTATGCCATCCTTGTCAATAATGAAGTAGGATTCATTATGAGGGCTATTTAAGATTGTTTTTGTTCCTATTAAGGAGCTTACAAAGAAAACTTCCTGGAAATTGCTCTCCTGAGAGGTATCATTTTCTCATGTAAAATATTTGGTAAACTTGTTGTGCAAAAGCACCACAGTGCGTTTCCAGTTCGATGTGAGAAAGCATGAAGGGAGCGGGGAGGGGGGTGGTAAATTGAGTTTGGTCAAGTTTGGCTCCAGCTTGATTTGACATGATCTAAGTTGGATTTGGTCTTGAACTTAGATCCAGACTCAACCAATTTGGAAAGTTAAGAGCATGCTGAATCAATCCTGATGCGGATATGTGTTCAGAATGTTGGGAGTGACAACCGAGCATTTAAACAATGCCCAGTTGGGCCTAATATGGTTTAGCATGAGTAGTTTAGATATTAGAGATACTTGAATTCAATTTTGTTAGAATTTAGGAACTTGAAATAACTCTTTAGATTTTCTGATTAATTTGGTTCCAAATCAGATTTGTTTGATTTTTGTTTTTAGATCTTCCTCAACCACTTTCACCTTTAAATGGAAATAAACAGTGAAGCCCTTGGGGCATTTGTAAATTATCATTATGTACACCATTTTTTAACCAATTTTTAACTTGTTCTTAGTCAGGCAGCTCTTTTTATTGAGCTGCACTGAATGTATTTTTTTTAGGAAAGCACTTGGTAAAGCATAGCTGCACATAACTATATTTATTAGCCAACTTTTAAACTCATGCTTAGCCAGGTAGCTCTTTTGACTGAGCAGCACCAAGTGTATTGTGTTTTATTAGGATAGCACTTTGTAAAGCATTTCCAAACACTCCTAATGTATCTTCATTTAATTTTTTTCAAATACAAATATATAATAAATCATAAACCTGAATAATATTATGTGGTAAGTCATGTTGTTCGAGGCAGGGTTTATGTGGCTGTTTTAGTTCCAATGTTAAATAAATATCAGATTGCAATAGATACAAAAAATGGACCTTTTGAGGGATACAAACTATCTAAAAGAAAATTCATGTAAAAATAAAAGAACTTAAATGGTGGATGTCGGCTATATTTGGATTACGATCTAATATTGTTACATATGGAGCACAAATTGAGAATGCTCAATGGAAGGACTGAGCAAATTTTAACATGTTGTCAACATGACATCAACCATTTATTTCAGTGGTTTCCATACATAAGAGAAATTTCAAATACACTTCTTAATGGAAAAGATGAGTTCCTAAGGATGTTATCTATAATCCATGTGGCTCCCAATTTCTCATTATTCAAGCTCCTAATTGAATTAGTTTATCTGTTGACTTTGGCTAGAAACATTGTGGTAATAATTATGTTTGACTTCACTCCATCATGTGGTGGTGGCACGCCCTTAAGTTAGAAGAGAATCCTCAAGAAGTGGTTACTTTAAAGCTTCCAGTTGTTCTGAATTAATTCAGAAAAGTTTTCTTCTTTAAAATATTGAGGTTTGAAATTTCAGTTTTAGGGCACATTATGTTACTGAGGCTATGTTTGAATGCCTATCTAAGATTGTCATGTATGAATGTGATCCTGTTACATGTGGTACACAAGTTGAGAATGCTCAGTAGAAGGACTGAGTTCCTAAGGAGGTTATCCATAATCCATGTGATTCCCAATATTCAAACTCCTAACTGGGTGGGAATCATTATATTGGATTTCATTCAATCATGTGGAGATGGCATGCACTAAATTTTAGGAGAGAATCCATATGAAGAGTTACTTACATGCTTCCAGTTGTTGTTCTGAATTTATTTTAAAAAAATTTCTTCTTTAATCTATTGATGCTTTAAATTTCAGTTTTAGAATGCATTCTGGTACAGTCTTAGGTTACAATATTTTGTTTTGGTTGCCTCTTGACACAGTTCAATAAAAAAACTTGAAATAAATTATTTGTAAAAAAAAAATTTAACTAAACATCATGAAAATGTTATATACAGGTAAAGATAACGAATTAAGATATGCAAAATTATATGAATAATAAATATTTGTGAAATTAAAATAACGTTTAGAATTCATTAATGTCATCAAAAAGAGAATATAGCTTTTAGCACTACTTACTCTGTTTCCATGCATGCTCTAACTTCTAACTTCTTTGACTGAAAACCTTTGTACCAAAGCCCACTTCTTCAGCATGAGATATCCCTCATTAGTCAGGCAGAACGTAGCACCACTTCAGGTCATCTATTGCTTTTAACCAGAGTAGTGGTGCCAAACCTGACAGGAGAGGTGGAACATGGGGAACAGCCAGGGGTCATGAACCCCTAAATATTTTCAAGTTTCCATTATATTACACCTTAAAAAAGCATTGGTTTCCCATAAGCCTTGGTGTGCCCCTTTTCTCCTTACAAAAATACCAGTTTATTTGCAACCAATTGGCTGTCTATCACAACCTGTTTGATTTTTGTCATTATCAATTATCAGTTTGTGTCTTAGACTGAATTTTTAGCCTTATTTATTAAAATCACGGCTTGCAACTGAGCTGTATAAGGTAATGATCATGGCAGAGTATAACAGTGGGGAATTGATCTGCATCAATTTGATAAAATCCGATAATTAATATAAAAGTACCACTACTAAATAATATCCCAATATTTCCCTTTACTGCTAAACTGCAAAGCCTCAAAGACATCCACCAACCCTGCTTTCTCTCAACTCTCTCATTCTCATGCATGGATGGGTTCCCCTGCGCGCTGGTTGGCTTCTTCTATCCCCCCTTTCAATCACTTGCATGGTACATGCACAGTTTCTTTTATTTCCATCACTTCATATAAATGGAGAACTTCCCTTTACACTACATACCTTCTATCTTTTCTAAATATTTACCACTTTAAAATTCATGCACTTTCTTTAGTATTTTGTTTAATTTGTGTAATGACAAACTTTTACCATGTGGAAAGCATATCTGGTTTTAGATGCTATTAGATTCTTGGATCTTACAATGTCTCAATATGGGGCATATGAATTGATAATTTCTTTCAGAAGCAATGTAATACGCACACATTTCATTTCATCTAGATCTTAGCTTTATAATAAATGGTTTTATTCATGTCAACGTGATTTTATAGCTACCTAAAAGGAAAATCCTGCAACCACTCTTCTCCTCTCTTATTCTTTAGTTTTCTTTCTTTTTATTTGTTTTTTTGTTGATTTTTTGGTTCTCTTTAAAAGCTTAGACTTTATTTTCTATGTTAGTGGTTTTGATTTTGTGCCACTCCAATATAGCCACATATCATTCTTCAAAAATTGGATGATGCAGAACATGTTTTTTGTGCAAAATACCATTGGTATGTGTCATGCAATTAGCAACTTCTTAAGCATAATTTTAGGATGTCATAGTATTAGATGGTCCAACATTAGAAAGAGTTTTGAACTTGTTAAGTTCCTCTAATTTGTACAGATCAACCATATGCAAGAAATGTGAATATGTCATTTTTTTCCATAAATTGGACCTTTGCAAATATTTATGAGACTCAAGGAATCATTCCTCGCTCTGCTCATGCTTGGGAACCAGCTCTATGTGCTTCCACTGCTAATCCAATTTTCTTTTCTTAGGTTCAGTTTGCTGCATTCGCGCATAGTTCCTTATGTTGAAGTGTAAATAAGCTGTAAATAAAATTAGTTAAATATCCTTATAGATTAGGAGAATCTGTTTGAATTTAAATTCCTAAAATTAAGGGATTTGATTAGATAGATTTCAGATTTAGAATGATTAAGTTTTCTATTCTTATCTTGTAATCATTTCCTAAAATTAAGGGATTTGATTAGATAGATTTCAGATTTAGAATGATTAAGTTTCCTATTCTTATCTTGTAATCTCCTATATATTTCCTAGGATTGTACACTGAAGAGGAATGAATAAAAATTTCAGCCTTCTACATGGTATCAGAGCTCTAGGGTTTTCCGCATTCATCCCTTTGCACGCAGCCTTCATTGCTGCGGCTTCCTTGAGCCTATTTCTCTACCTATCCCAGTAGCCTTTATTGCTGCAAGATTTCTTCCATTGACCATGTCAACCTCTGAAACCTCTAGCATCCGTAACCCATCTGAAGAATCCAATTCTATTCAAAAAATTGGAGATTTACAGAATATTCGGGCATCCTATAGGCTCAGTGGGAAGAATTATCTCAAGTGGTCTCAATTTTCCGAACATACCTCAAAGGCAAGGGGAGGCTCAGCCATCTTCTCGGAAACGGGCCAACAAAGGATGATCCGAAGTTTGAAACCTGGGATGAGGACTCCATGATAATGTCGTGGCTATGGGATTCCATGGAACGTATGATTAGCGATACATGCATGTTTTTGACAACTGCAAAGGAGATTTGAGACTTTGTTCGTCGCACATATTCAAAGGACTACGATGATGCACAAGTTTATGAGATCAAGGTCAAAACTGCAGCCACTAAGCAAAGAGACAAATCAATCACAGAATATGCTAATCTGCTGCAAAACCTGTGGCAAGAACTCGATCATTATCGAGTTTTTGAGATGAAGTGTTCTGAGGATGCTGCCATTCTGAAGAATTTTATTGAAAAAGATCGTGTTTATGATTTCTTAGCTGGATTAAATCTTGAATTTGATCAGATCAGGATTCAAATCCTTGGCAAGAAAGACACACCATCTTTAGAAGAGATAATTTCACTGATTCGAGCAGAAGAAAGTCGAAGAAGTGTCATGCTTGAATCACAAACCATGGATGGTTCAGCCCTCGTAGTAAAAGGAAAGAAAAGAATGGTCTGCATAAACCATTGAGTAGAGAAAACCAGTGGAAAGAGAACAAAGACACTCTCTGGTGCACCTATTGTGAAAAACCAAGACATACCAAAGAGAGGTGTTAAAAATTGCATGGTAAGCCACCAAGCCGATACTTGAGCAACCGTGAGAGACAGCAGAGACATTAAGCACTCATGGTAGGACAACCCAAAGCAGAGGAAAACCCAGCAATAGAAGGGTTCAATAATGAAGAAATTGGAAAGCTAAGGAGTTTGTTAGAATATCTTGAGAAGCCTTCTGGAGCTTGCTCTTTGACTCTTTCAGGTAAACCTTCTTTTTCTTTTTGTATGAATGCCCAAATAATAGAAACCGAAAATACCTATACAAACTCTTGGATAATAGACTCCGGTGACACAGACCATATGACCCCTACACCTCAGTATTTCCATACCTATACCCCATGCCCAGGTAACAGGAAAATTGTAGTGGCTAATGGCTCTTTAACCACTGTTGCAGGTTTGGGGATATATATCACACACCCTTATCCTTAAAAATGTCCTCCATGTACCAAAACTATCAGCCAACTCATCTCCATTTATAAGATCACCTATGACCTTAAATGTTATGCTGTTTTTTCTCTTCTTATTGTGTTTTTTAGGATCAGGGATCGGGGAAGAGGATTGGACTTGCTAAGGAAAGCAGCGGCCTTTATCTCCTTGAATCATCTCAAACTATTAAGAATGATTTGTCATTGTCCTTTCTCAGTTCTTCCAATAAAGATGTCATTTGGCTGTATCATTTACGCCTAGGTCATCCATCTTTTAGGATTTTACAAGTTATGTTTCCTCAACTATTCCAAGGATTAGATATTTCTGAGTTTCATTGTGATATTTGTGAGCTATCAAAACATACTCGTGTATCTTTTCCTATTAGCAATAAATGCAGTTCTTATCATTTTCATTTGATCCATAGTGACATATGGGGCCCTTCCAGCATACCTAATATTTCTGGGGCTCGGTGGTTTGTATCCTTCATTGATGACTGCACTCGAGTTACATGGCTATTCCTTCTCAAACACAAATCTGATGTTAGCTTTGTTATTCCAACGTTTCATTCAATGGTTCAAAACCAATTTGGAGTTACCATAAAAAGCTTTAGGACAGATAATGCTAGAGATTACTTTAATCAAGTTCTATCACCTTATTTTCAATCCAAGGTATTATCCATGAATCATCATGTGTCAACACGCCCCAGCAAAATGGGGTAGCTGAAAGAAAAAATGGACATTTGCTCAACACCATTCGAGCCTTACTCTTTCAAGGGAATGTACCCAAGTCTTATTGGGGTGAGGCTGCTCTCACTGCTACATACATGATAAACAGACTTCCCTCCCGTGTGCTAAATAATAAGAGTCCTATAGAGACCCTCAATAGCTTCTACCCTCACTTTCGAACATCAAATGGCCTTATACCTAGGGTATTTGGCAGCACTGCCTTTGTTCATGTTCACAGCCAGCATAGAAACAAACTAGATCCCCGTACCATCAAATGTGTCTTTCTTGGTTACTCATCCACTCAAAAAGGATACAAGTGTTATAACCCTTCATCCAAAAAAACCTACATTTTGTTGATGTCACATTTGTGGAAAATACACCTTTCTTCTCCAAGTCCTCTCTTCAGGAGGAGATTTCCATGTTAGAAGATAGGACTTCTGAGATTTATGAACCACTTCAAACCCTTGACCTTCCAACTAGCATAGTTGAAAACAAGTCTGAATCTGTGTCATCTCCTATCTCTCCTGACCTAATCAATGCCAGTCACAACCCTACAAGATTCTCTCAGGTGTATTCAAGGATAAAGGTTGTTCCTGAATTGACACAAGTCCAAGAATCTGATCCAAACTCTGAAAATGAAATCAAGGTAAGATCTGACATGTCTTTATAGCCTATTGAGACATCTACTGACCCCATTGAAGACTTAGACATACCCGTAAGATCTGACATGTCTTTACAGCCTATTGAGACACCTACTAATCCCATTGAAGACTTAAACATACCCATTGCTGTTAGAAAAGGCACAAGAGAATGCACCAAACGACCACTCTATCCATTATCTTACTATGTCTCCCTTAAACGTCTGTCCTCAACTCACCAAAAATTCATTATGAGCCTAAACACCATTGCTATTCCTAACACTGTTACTGAGGCATTGACAAAAAGGGAATGAAGGACTGCCATGAGAGAGGAGATGAGTGCATTATAAAAGAATAGAACATGGGAGATCGTTGACAAACCAGAAGGAAAAAATATTGTTGGCTGTAAGTAAATTTTCACATTGAAATACAGAGCTGATGGATCCCTTGAGAGATATAAAGCAAGATTGGTAGCTAAAGGGTACACTCAAACCTACGGTATAGATTATCAGGAGACCTTTGCTCCAGTCACAAAATGAATACTGTGAGAATCCTATTATCTTTGGATGCACACTTCAATTGGCAACTGCTGCAATATGATGTTAAGAATGCATTTCTCCATGGTGACCTAGATGAAGAAATCTACATGAACATCCCACCAGGATTTGAAGGAACTCATGTAGCAAGGTGTGCAGGTTGAGAAAAGCACTTTATGGATTAAAACAATCACCTAGAGCATGGTTTGGAAGATTTGCAAAAGTGATGAAGGAATCCGGATATAAACAAAGTCAAGGGGACCATACACTCTTTATTAAGCAGTCAGTTACAGCGGGGGTTACTGCTCTTCTAGTATATGTGGACGACATCATAGTAACTGGGAATGATGAGATGGAGAAGCAGGAATTAAAGCGCAGCTGGTGAAGGAATTTGAGATAAAGGAACTAGGGAAACTGAAGTACTTCCTTGGTATTGAGGTGGCATATTCCACACAAGGAATCTTCATATCTCAGCAAAAGTATATGACTGATTTGTTGGTAGAAACAAAGAAGATAGATTGTAAACCCGTCTCTACTCCAATGGATCCAAATCATAAGTTAGGTGAGGCTAAAGAAGAACCAGCTGTTGACAAAGGAATGTACCAAAGATTGGTAGGTAGACTCATATATCTTACTCACACTCGACCAGACATAGCATACTCAGTGAGCATGATTAGTCAATTTATACACGATCCAAGGGAACCACATCTTCAAGCTGCTTACAGGGTACCACATTACCTGAAAGGCAATCCAGGGAAAGGAATTTTGTTCAAAAGGAGCAATACTCTTACTCTAGAAGCTTATACCGATGCAGATTATGCAGGTTTCCTAATAGATAGAAGATCTACTATGGGATATTGTATCTTTCTTGGAGGAAACCTGGTAACATGGAGAAGTAAGAAGCAGAATGGTAGCAAGATCATGTAGACGCAGAATTTAGGGCTATTGCGCAAGGCCTATGTGAGCTACTTTGGCTAAAGATTATTCTAGATGATTTGAAAGTCAAATAGGAAAGTCCCATGAGACTCTATTGTGACAACAAGTCAGCTATCAATATTGCTCATAATCCTATACAACATGATAGGACAAAACACATCGAAATTGATAGACATTTTATCAAAGAGAAATTGGAGAAAGGATTAGTGTGTATGTCTTATGTTCCATCGGGACAATAACTAGGGGTGTTCTAACAAAAGGGCTGAGTAGTTCCATTTTTCAGGGCCTTATATCCAAGCTGGGAATGGAAGATATCTATTCCTCAGCTTGAGGGGGAGTATTGAAGTGTAAATAAGCTGTAAGTAAAATTAGTTAAATATCCTTATAGATTAGGAGAATCTGTTTGAATTTAAATTCCCTAAAATTAAGGGATTTGATTAGATAGATTTCAGATTTAGAATGATTAAGTTTTCTATTCTTATCTTGTAATCTCCTATATATTTCCTAGGATTATACACTGAAAAGGAATGAATAAAAATTTCAGCCTTTTACACCTTATTTCCCTTTTATCATATTTACCGTTGATTATTAAAGCTGTTGTTTTGACCTTGGTTGGATTGTCTTTATAATTCTTTATTGGAGACAATCATTGTAGAATCAGTTCTGTTGTTAAATTCCAGTGCAGGCTGACCCAATAAGTGGTTTCTCCATCATTAATAAACCCTACAGACTGAGGGATTGCAAATATGTTTCTTGGCAGGAGTGCTCCTTTGGAGGGAGATAGGATGCACAAATGAAAATTTTGATTATGAACTTGTCAAACTCACCCAGTGGGAGGACCTTTTGTTCATATTATATTTATGACTTTTAATGAACTCAATAATTCATCGTTAATTAACCCCAAGATATTGGGGCACGTCCAACTAAGAAACCTTGTCCACAACCCTGAGAAGACATAACATATTATAAAATTTGTATTTCATTAATTGTGCATGCTTAATATTTTAATATGGCTTAACTAGGGGTATGCCTTTTGTTTATAGCAATAAATAAAAAATATTACATAATTTACACTTGATATAAATAGAAGCAAAGATGCATAATAACAAGGAGAACTCGGAAACAGTTTGGGGACATGGGTGCCTTTCAGCACATTGATTTGAAGTTGATTTGAATGACTTTGCCTAGTTTAATGATGTGGAGGTCAAATTTGGATTTGAGCTTGCCCAATTTAATGACATCAAGGTCGATCTGGTTTGGATTCGCCTAGCTCTTTGACGTGGAGGTTGATTAGATTTATATTAGCCTAGTTTTGTGATGGGGAGGTCGAGCTTAATGTTTACTGCAGTTAGAGGACTACCCTATTTTGGACTTGACTAGAGTTAAACAAACTGTGGTCTGAATTTGATCAGAGTTAGAGGACTAACCCTAGCATGAATGTGACTAGAGTACAAGGACTAACTCTAGCCTAAAGTTGTCTAGAGTCAAAGGACTAACACTAATTACATCAAGAAGAGGGGCACCATCGAGGCTCAAGGGGTTGAGTCAATAACAATTCTCATCCATTTTCTCATCTTCTTTTGATGGTTATGGGACTTGGAACTTCATATGGGCTCCATAGGCTAAGTTGGGGTTCTTTCCCTCTCTTCTTTTCTTAGATAAGCTAGTTTTAGATATTTATAACAAATGGTTAGTTCTAGATGTTTGTAAATCTGAAAAGGTGGGTGCCAATCTTGGGTAGCTCACATTTATAGGGTGATGTTTCTCACCGGTTAAACATAGGCTTCAGCTGGTTTCCGCGATGAGATGGAAGACCTGGCCATTGTAAGCCAAGTGTGCTGTGAATGATGTGAACCACTTAAAAATTGCGTGATTCCCTGTAAACTGCCCAACATAATCTCTCAATTCATTCTTTTTGTTCCCATGCTTATCCATGGGTGGATGATTTGAGGTTGAAGTTTCTGTGCGAGTTTTGATCTCCTTTCATGAGTTGCCAAGCCAACAAGGATAACATCACTTGAAAGCCAATAGAAGTCATGTAGCCTGGAGACTTCACCCATCCAAAAGATGGTTTTATAAGCTTGAACTAGCGAGGAACCAGGTCACATATTCTTGGAATTAAGAAGCCAATGACTTAAAGTGAAGAAAGAGAAACGTAGGTGAAGTTATTGAAAGAAGTATAGATGGGGCCATATTGAGTTGTTTGACATTGAGAGATATGTAGGTGAAGTCGCAAAAAGATGTACAAATGGGGCCATATTGAGTTGTTTGACATTGAGAGATATGTAGGTGCAGTCACAAAAAGATGTACAGATGGGGCCATATCGGGTTGTTTGACATTGAGAGAAATGTAGGTGAAGTCACGAAAAGATGTATAGATGGGGCCATATTGAGTTGTTTGACATTGAGAGGATTTTGGGCTGGGAGAGGAGGGCCGATCCAGGTTTTGGTCATCGATCTTACTAATGAATTGAATATCAACTACTTGGATGTCAGAACAAGCATCTTGAATGAGTATGATTGTTACATCACATGAATAACTTTCAAAACCATTCTGAAACTATCTTCCATATTTGTGCTGATTGGATGATTACTACAAGTCTTTGCTATTCAAGGGCACCAATGACAAAATATTTAAGTTCAAAGTCCATGTGTCTTGTATGAACCAATATTTGAAATTAAATGTATCGAATTGCTATCCACCTCTTTAAATGCATAAACGAATTCCCTTAAATACACATGATATAATGATCTCTGCATGAAAGCCTGGTTAGCTGTTTATGGCTGTTCTGTAAGTTCTAATCAGGCATGTGCAAGATAGCGCACATATGTTTCATGTCATTTATATAAGGTTGCTCTGTCGCATTGTGTGAATTCATATGCTAGTTGCACTAAATCAGCCAAATCCTTGCCAACCCATGCACACAAACTTGAATTCAATCTCTAAGTAACCCCAAACAAAGACTTTATATGACCTGCATTCATAGGGATTGGGACATTATTATTTTCTGAGATTTGTACAGGATATTGTTTGGGGGTGCAACATTGGTATGCGATATCTAATGAGAGCCAGAAGAAACTTCAAAGGGCATACCTGAGGAATTTGCTCGAGTCACATGATAGTTAATTTGCTAGTTTGTGATTGTATGCTTTATTGATCTCAGCTTATAGCTTGTTTGATATATATGCATTACTACTTAATTTAGGACTGGTTTAAGAGAATAGATTGCTTCTAGTGCATTCTTAATATTCTAGTTGGTTAATAAGCATCTTGTATCAGGACCATATTCCTAGTTACTAGGCTTTCCCGAGAGTGATTGATGGAAGAGACTTCAATTTTTTATTTGCATTATCTCTGTGCGGTTGCACTTGCCTCATCCTAGGAAGGCTTGTTAGTCTTCCCTTAGGTTATTTTGCATCCGATTTAGAGCAGATCCATGTTTAACATAGGAGAAAAGAGTTGATAAATTGTTAAAAGATGAGAAAGGAAGAAGGGAATAACTTAAACTGGGAGTGAGAGACTCAAATGGACTTATTATTTCTATCATGAAGTAATAAGTTGGGAATGGCTTTATTATGTTATTCTCTCGACAAGTGAGCATCTTGGGAGAAGGGGAATGCCTGAAGTTTAATCCTTCTTTGGTAAATCAGGAGGTGGGACCTGAATGTAAGGCATTAAAATCCTCAGCATTTTTTTTCCAATAAAAGATGGTCTTATATTTGGCCTCTAGAAGAACAACCATAGTTTGGTGCTTCTTTGCCAGAACAAATATGCCAACAGTATTTTTTTTAATATTTCTCTTTCTTTTTTCAAACGCTACTCTGTTACCAGCTGAAAGCCATCGTAGATATTGAACATTGGCTTGTTCTTTTCTATCAACATTCAATCTCGACAAAGTGGATAGCTTGTAGTGCATGGCTCCCCTATGATGCACCTTTGCTTCAGGGTGAACAGCACCCTTGCTACTATGTTAGAGAGCAATTTCCTTGTTGTCCAAAGAACCTGTTCTTTTCTTTCTTTTTTTTATTTTTTTTGGGTTGGGGGGGGGGGGGGCAGTAAACCCTGTTCACTTTTTTGTTCAGTTGCCCTTTTGAAGAATAAGGTGGGATCTCTCTCTCTCTCTCTCTCTCTCTGGTGGCTTACCATGAATAAAACATCTTACATCTTGTACGACTCATTCAGCTCAAACTGAGCTCTGTATTTTTTTGTAGCGCATGAGTAGTGCAAAAGGTTAAAATTTTGCACGTATGGACTGTGATCAAGCTAAGATCCATGTTACTATGTTAGCTCCCCTCTTGTTAAAGATGCAGCCCTATAAAGCTTTTTTTTTAAAAATTAATATTAGATAATAAAAAATAATATCAAGCCACGTGGGTTCTAAGCAGAAGATACTGCTGTCTGGTATGTATGTACTGGACTCGGGGGTTGTCCCAGTATGAGTATTAGGTTTATGCTTCTCTAGAGCTAAGTTTTGTACTGTTTATGATACATCTATGGTAAGCCATTTGTTCTCTCTTTGCTAGCATTGTTTTAGTATTTTCATATCATGGTTACAGATTGGTTATAAAACTTAGCATTTAATTTTGTTGTCCTCTTCTTTTTGTAGGTAGAATACCTTCCCTTGTCTTCAATAGAAAAATCCAGGCAAATTCTGGAAGAGTTCTTCGACATATGGCAGGAAGCACTATCCAAGAGGTCATTGCCTGGCCATTTCGTTCTAATCGAACCAAATTTCACAGACTATGGACTTCAAGACCATTATACTCCTCAACATACAGCGGTCCAGTATGCAACTTGCATGGGCCAACTGATGGCTGCTGTAAGAAACTAGCGAGCTTTAAACTTAAGAAGATAAACGGAAGTTTACCATTCCTTCTTTTGTTATTTTTCTCAGAGTCCATTGCACCTTTCCATTTCGAGCTTATATGAAGATTTATTAGGAGTTGATAGGCTCTTGGTGATTATAGGTTTCGGACTCATGCTTGTATTAGTAATTTAGTTTGGAACGTAATATATCCCAAAAAAGTTTGCTATCCGATCTACCATTCTGCCTTGCTCAATTTATCCTTGATCTACCGTCCTACCTTGCTTTCGTTCATTCTGTTTTGCCTTTTTCTTATCTAATCAGTTGGTCTCGCTTAAGCAATTTCCGAAAATAAATTTACATTTTGTATGGAAGATGCAGGCTATGTTTTGTTTCTGAGGTTATGTTTGGGTGCATATATTTCTTCCATTCTGGAGCTCTCCTGTCATCCAATGACTCTGGCACAATAATGTCCGATCTCTGTCAGTATGCTGTTTATTTAACTCAAATCTGATTATTGAGAAAAAACAAAAAGGCGAAGAAGCACAGAAGGGTGATTTGAAAAAAAAAAACTAATCCCGACTATCCTTGCTGGAGCGCATTACGGGTGCTTTGTTTGGGCTAAAGTAGAGGTTAGGGCTGAAAACAGATCGGATAGTAGTATACATATTTATATTTATTTTTTTAACGATACGAATACGAATACTAAACGGATATTAAAATTTATGTCAATATTTATTCTAAATGGATACGGATACGAATCGGATATCAAGCATATATGTATTTGTTATATACGGATACGAATTGGATATCAACCATATCCTATTTGTTATATGGATACGGATATGAATCGGATATTAAGGTAGTGTTTGATACAAAAATGCTGTCCTGTACCATCTGGTATCGATCTATATTATCCAATTTTAAATGGTACTATGCCTAGAAATGAGAAAAGATATAGAGAGCCTATCTCCATATTTGGTAGGTACTTACTACATCACTTATAATATATTAAATATATTGAACCACCGATAATTTTAGGTACTAGTTTTATAAACCTTGGTTTTTAGGTTAACCTAATTTAAGTTCATATATTAGTCGAGCTAAAACTCATTAACATGTTATATCATGTCCTATATTATTATTTCTGAATATTCTTATACTGTTCTTGCACCCACTTTCATACCATTACCCTGTGCTAGGCTGAAAAAAAATATGTATCCATATCCGTATCCGAATATGATTATCTTTTGGATTAGATATCCAAATTTGTATCCGAATCCGATTAAACTGCAAAATAAAAAAATGTATCCGTATCCGTATCCGATTATCTTTTGGATTAGATATTCGAATTCGTATCTGAATCTGATTAAACTGCAAAATAAATATCCGAATTTGATATGATTTGAATACAAATACGGATACGGTCTGTTTTCAGCCTTAGTAGAGGTGCATGGAAAGCTCTTTCTGTCGCCTTTGTTCAATCATGCTTTTTTAGGTGAAAAAGACTATGTATACTATATTCGGTGTAGCAAGTCTTATATGGACAGTATTGTCTCTTCTTATTAGTTTACATGCATACAATACTTATTAAAAAATATACAATACTCATTAAAAAATGTTAAGATATCCTTATGACATTCCGATAAAAAAATTATGATACCATAGTTATAAAATTATGATACTCATTAAGAAAGCAAAAAAAATTACGATACCTTAGTTGTAAATTTACGATATCGTAGTTATAAAATTACAACATCCATTCAGAAAATGTACCTATACATAAATTCTAAAAAAAGCTGAATAGATTTTAATGCATGTTAAAATTTAAGATGACAATCAGTTGTAAACTTATGACACGCATTTACAAAATTAAGAAAGTCAAAAAAAAGTATGACATTTCAGTTGTAAATTTAGAACACATCCACTCAGAAAACGTGTCTGTACACAATTTCAAAAAAAAAACTGAACAGATATTAATGTATGTCATATTGTAAACTTACGACACCGTAGTTATAAAATTAAGACGACACCATAGTTATAAAATTAAGACACATTCATAAAGCCAAAAAAATTATGATATTCCAATTGTAAATTTATAATACCGTAGTTATAAAATTACGACATTCATTCAGAAAACATGCATTGCAGTCTATACACAAATTTTTAAAAAAAAAACTGAATAGATGTTAATGTACGTCACATCAAAATTTAAGATGATATCCCTGCCACATCGTATCAAGTCATGTAGGATTTATATGGACAATAAGAAGGGGCGGTGCACTCCACGTAGGACTTGCTGTGATGTACAAACACTTTTTCTTTTCAGATGTGCACATTGGGGTGCTTTATTTGGGCTCAAGTAGAGGGACATATTGGGCCTGCCAGCCCATGTCCTGCACAACTCAGCCCGCATTTCAAGTGGGTTGGGTTACATGGAAAACACATTGGGGTGCTTTATTTGGGCTCAAGTAGAGGAACATATTGAGCCTGCTAGCCCATGTACTGCACAACTCAGCTGGCGTTTCAAGTGGGTTGGGTTATATAGAAAAGTTTTGCTGCACTGCCCTTCGATGTAGCAAGTATGCATCAATCGCGCTGATTGGCCGTCCGCGCGTGTCGACTTACGTGCGGTGCATGACAAGGCCCATTAGGCCATCGCACGCATGCCAGCATGCATAGGCGATCAATCTGCGTGGCTAGTGCAGGGCAGTGCTCAGCAAGTCTTTTCCTGGGTTACATATCTTAGCAGTACCAAATAATAACAACTTTAGGCTTTAGTCAATTATTTTCCTGCCCAATAGCCTGGCCCATGATATTGAATGTGATGTATGGGAAATACAAACACTAGGGTTTGTTTGGTTACTTTTATTTCTTGATATTTATTTTTAAAAATAATCATCAAAATTCAGGAAAAAAATGTTTGATACTTTTTGTTTTATATGTTTGAACACTTATTCCGTTATCTCAAAAAAAAAAAAAATAAGAAATTTTTATTTTTATTATTTTTAAAATAAATTTGTCTTTTTTTTTTTTCAGTGATACCATCTTCATTATTATCGCTATTAGTAAAACTGCCATCTCCATCATTTTTTTACTACCATTATTAATGGCTATAGTTATCACTACAACATGATTGGTGTCTAACAACCATTCTTGCTACCATTATCATCCTCATATCCTGCTGGCACCATGCTAGTGCTACCATCACAACCGCCGTCTACATTGTCTCTCTCACTATCATAGTCATATCGGTTATCATCATATTTGCATTATTAAAAATAATTGATCATGCCAAACATAATTACATTTTAAAAACTAGAAATAAAATATTTTAATTATATAAAAAAAATGAAAGTGTGCCAAACGGTATCTAAATCCTAGTATATTCAAGCGCTAATTAATGCCCTTTGGGGAATTATCTTATGAGTCTCATGATCATTATGTATGGCTTCAGGAGTTAATGGTACTCTCAGTTGTAACAGAGCCTTGACAAGCAAGGAATGGGGCCTTCAGGAGCAGTAGGAGTAGAACGCAGGGGCCCAAAGGGTGTAGAAAACTATTACAATGTTGCATCATGCTGAAAGATTAAGCTGTGCAGAGAATATTGTGCTATAATTTTAGTTTGCCAAGTTTAGATTTACATCAGGTTATAAAGTGAATCCTGAGAAAATAATGATTTGTTTTTAACCTATAAAGTGGACTCTAACTTGCTGAGGTCCCATCGTTTTATGTGGCTTCTTATACGAATCCAAATGTTTAGGCCATGTAATTTGAGCGTGCGACTCTCATGTGCCTTTTGGGTCATGGGAATAACTTTGTGCATCGCCCCAAACGTGTGGGCATGACTATTGGCCGCGTGTCTATGGATGCACATGCCATAGTTCAATGAATCTTGGCATGCATTGCATACGACGCGTAGTCAATGAGCACGCTTGATGCACGCTTTCTACATTAAAAATGGTGCAGAAAGACTTTTCCTTGGGTCACATAAACCAGTGCAGTAACTCCCCTCTTTCCTCCTCGCTCTACCTGGCTGGGTTGGGTGGCAATCTCTTATTTGGCCTCTTCTTTGCTCCCTGCCTGAAAATTTCCTTCCTCTTCATCTTCCTTTTATTTTGATTAATTTTATTAAGAAATTGACTTTTTTTAATTCATATTTCTCTCATTTGAGTTCAGACATACCTTGATTTTAAATATATGTCCATCTCCATGCTGTAAAGCGCGAAGGAATATGGTTTAAATATGGATTCAAGCACTCTTCTCGGTGCGTTGTCATGCAGTTAGCTAGTTGCTTTAAATATAATTTTAAGAAGGTGGTTTTGTTGATTAGATATTGCATTGAATGAGATTATGGTTGTCCGTGATCTCAACAAAAAAAAAAAGTTAGCTAAAAAATAGTATTTAAATTTGTTGATCCTCTGTGAATGCTTAAAGTCTTCCCAATATATTAATATGAAACTAAACATGCTAAAAACTAAAAACTCTCGCATGTTTTTTTTTTGCTAGGCTAACAATCTAGATTAGAATAACAATATAAGAATATAATACAATCAACTATAATCACAAATGCCATAATCAACTCTTGATTAACCCAAAGGCTGTGTTTGGATGTTAAAAAGTTATTACAGGAATAGGGATATGAATTCTGTAAGAATAGCTTATTCCTTTTGTTATTCCAGATTTTTGTTTGGATCAAAATCTGGTATTTCATGTTATTCCAGTGCAATTAATGCAGTGTTATTCCAAATGATGTTTGGATAACATGGGAATAAATATGTATTCCAACAGGAATAGATGAAGAATTTTTCTAAAATTCCAATGATACCCCTTCCAATAAAAATGATTTATCAATTTTTATTTTTTAAAATGACTTGAATAAATTATTATTTATTAATAAATAAGGTAATAAATTAATTACTATTCATAAAATAATATAAGAACATACTTAATAAATTTTTTATATTAATAAAGAAAAAAATAACATACTTAATTTATTTTTTAATTAATAAATTTATTGAATTTTAAATTATATTATAAATAAATTTATTTAATTTATTTAATTTATTTAAATGACATAATAAATAAATTTATTTAATTTATTTAATTTAATTCCATCGATGCCCCTGGAATAGCTGCAGTGAAAATAGGAGCTATTCTATGGGATACCCCATGGAATAAGGAATAGAAATAAAGAGGGTTGACTGGAATAGCCAGTCTCATGGGGCCCACTCTCCTTTTTCAGGGTGTTTGGGGAAATAAGCTGGAATAAGGCCCTATTTCAGGCCTTATTCCAGCATCCAAACGCTACCAAAGAGTCTTATGCTGCAGTCTCTTTTAATCCACATAAGTCATATGTCGAGTCTATTTATAATACTATCTATTTATATAAGTAGTTTATTTATACTAGTCATGCTCCTTACCCAAAATGGCTAGTCAGAATATATTGTTTGAATTACTTGATTTTATATGACACCAAAGATCTTTTTAAGGTATAATTGATGTAAGATTAAATACACATCCATACGAACGAAGAGTTAGAAATTAAAAAATGTTGCCAAGTCAAAGTGATGTATTTGACCTAGTCAATATTCACATACATAAATATATATGTAATTTTTTTTAATTATAACTTTCACATACAATCACCAATTGAAGTCTTCAAGTCATGATATTAAGTCTCTCAATCTTAGATGCCATAGAAGTATTCTCATCCTAAAATTCTTCATAAATTATTGTTATAAAACTTCAAAATTTCTAGTACCGAAAGCACATGCTATAACTACAAAAGTTTACGTTCTTCATACAACAATGGATCAATTGTCATCCCATTAATTGTCAATGATGGCTTCTTAGAGATCACTCATCGTGGTTTTTTATCACTCGATTCTTAATATTGATATTAAAGTAGAGGTAGAGGTATTTTTATTAAGGATATAGATGGCTTGGATTGACCAATAAACTGATCTCATCCCAACTCAATCAAACTCAACCCAATCTACATTGAAGAGTTATTTGGTTATTTCTCAATTAGATTTAGATCTTATATTTTTTAGTTTGACTCATAACTCGACCTAACTATCTGGATCCAATTTTGTTTAATAAAAAAATAGCCTCGATCTAACCTGAACTTGATCTAGTCCAACCGGCAAAATATAATTATATAAATCTCATTTTCTTTGATTATAATTATTTTTACCAATTCATTAAATGAGCTCTTATTTTCTCTATTTCTTTTCATCTCAATAACTACATGTCCTTTTATCTATTTCCATTTAATTATGTCAAATATTTATATTTCTTTATTTATTGTAATAAATTCTTGTTTACAATTCCTTCAAGTATATCAATATATATAAAAATCATAAGTTATAAACTTAAGAAGTGATCAAGTACTTAATGAAGTTAAAAGTTTTGAACAAAAATTTAAGTTTATATTAGTTCTTTTTAGTAAATATAAAAATAAAAATGGAGTAGGAATAATTGTAGACAAGAATTTTAAGAAATATGTTGTAAGATAACTAGAAAAGAAGATTGGATTATATCACTAGAACTTATAATTAAAAATAAAATAATTAACATAATTAGTGCATATGCATCACAAGTAGGATTAGACCAACAAACTAAGACATAATTTTAAAAAGACATAGATGAAGTAATGCAAAAAATACCACAAGAAGAAAAGATATATTTGGAAGAAGATTTTAATGAATATTTAGGTAAACAGAGAAATGAATATGAAATGGTACATAGAGGATATAGATTTGGAAATAGGAATGAAGCCGGCGTGAGCTTATTAGATTTTGCAATGACGCATAATTTAACAATAGCAAATACTTATTTAAAAAAAAATAATATATAATAACATTTAAAAGTGAATCTAATAAAAGTTAAATAGATTTTTTCTTAACTAGAAACATAGATAAAATATCATGCAAAAACTGTAAAGTTATTCCAGAAGAAAGTTTAACTTCACAACATAGGATAATGGTAGCAAACATATGGATAAAAAATATATAAAGTAAAACATAAAACTATTAATCCAAACATTAAATTATGGAATTTGAAAGGAAAAAAACTAAAATTATTTAAAAAAAAGTTAGTAAGAGAAATGACTATGAATATAAATAGTGATTCCAATTTAATGTGGATAACTAAATGCATAAAAATATAGTAAAAGAAGTTTTAGGAGAATCAAAAGGAGTAAGACTAGTAGAAAAGAAAACTTGATGGTAGAATGGGAAAGTTCAAGCTGCCATCAAGCTTAAAAGGATAAATTATAAAATTTAGCAAGAGGTTAGGGATAAAGAAAGTCTTAAAAAGTATAGGGATGTAAAGAAAGAAGCTAAAAAAATGATAAGTAATGCCAAACTTAAAGCCTATGATGATTTATATAATAGACTAGATACAAAAGAAGATGAAAAGACTATATATAAACTAGCAAAACTAAGAGAAAAGAAAACAAAAGATCTTGACTAAATGTAATAAGGATGAAGATGAAAGAGTCTTAGTAAAAGAAGAAGAGATAAAAGAATGATAAAAAATTTATTTTAAAAAATTATTAAATAAAAATAATTTAGTAAATTTAAGGGTGGAAGGTGTGATAACTTAGGAGTAACAAATGAACATAATTTTTTTTATAGATTTAGCACGCTTGAGGTTAAAAAAGCTTTGAGTAAAATGAAAAATGTAAAGACATTATGACCAAATGCGATTCCTATTGAGGCTTGGAAAGGCTTAGAAGAAATTGGAGTCATGTGATTAACCAATTTATTTAACAGGATTGTAACAACTAAAAAATATCGGATGATTGAAAAAAAAGTATATTAACATCCATATACAAAATTAAAGAAGATATTCAAAACTATACAATTATAGAGGGATTAAGCTAATGAGTCATACAAGAAAATTATGAGAGAGAGTAATAAAAATTAATAAGAGCTAAAATTTTGGTGTCAAATAATCAATTTGAATTTATACCTGAAAGATCGACCATGGAAGCTATTTATTTATTAAGAAGATTGATGGAGAGGTATAGAGAAAAGAAAAAATACCTTCATATGGTCTTTATTGATTTAGAGAAAGCATATGATAGAGTACCTAGAGAAATAATATGGTGGTTTTTAGAAAAAAAAAGTTACCAAAAGGTACATAGAATTGATGAAAATATGTATGTAGAGCAATAACTATTGTTAAAACAACAGTGAGTTTTCAATTATTGTAGGTTTACATCAAGGATCTGCCTTAAGTT
This sequence comes from Calamus simplicifolius, assembly GCA_900491605.1. Lineage (NCBI taxonomy): Eukaryota > Viridiplantae > Streptophyta > Magnoliopsida > Arecales > Arecaceae > Calamus > Calamus simplicifolius. The sequence continues at coordinate 93,851 of UESW01004692.1, forward strand.
CGTACCTTTTCGTATTAGTTATGGATGAATTAACCAAACATATTCAAGATGATATCTCATGGTGTATGTTATTTACAAATGATATAGTGTTGATTGATGAAACTAAATCTGAAGTAAATTCTAAGCTAGAGATTTGGAGAGAGATTTTATAATTTAAAGGTTCTAAGATTAGTAGAACTAAAACTGAATACATGAAATATAATTTAGTGGGAGTAGAAATATAAATGAAGAAATGATGAAGATTACAAGCCAAGAGATATCAAGAAGTAAAAAATTTAGATATTTGGGATCAATTATCTAGCAAAAAGGTGAAATAGGTAAAGATGTGAATCATAGAGTTAAAGCAGGATGGATTAAGTGGAAGAATGCTTCATGAGTATTATATGATCGGCGCATCCCATTAAAATTAAAAAAATTTCTATAAAATCGCTATTAGACCAGCTATGCTATATGGAACAAGTGTTGGGCAACATTGAACAATATGTGAATAAATTAAGTGTAACAGAAATGCGTATGTTAAGATGGATATATGGTAAAACTTTAAAAGATAGAATTAAAAATAAACATATAAGAGAAATGATAGGAGTAGCCCCAATTGAAGATAAAATAAAAAAAATTGATTGCAGTGGTTTGAACATATACAACATAAACCTTTAAAGGGTCCTGTTAGAAAGAGTGATTTTTTAATAATCCATGGTAAGGATAGAAGTAGAGGTAGATCTAAACTATCATGGATATGTAATTAAAAAAGATATAACTATTTATAATTTGAATGGTGACTTGGTCCTGAATAGAGCAGAGTGGAGGAAGTAGATTCATGTAGCCGATCCCATATAATTGAGAAAAGGCTTAGATGAGTTGAGTTGAGTTGAGTATTAGTTCTTTTTAATCCTATTTAAATTTACTAATGAATTTATATTTCATTATCAATTATTAGATTTTAGCAATAAAATAATATATAATTGTTTGTCTCAAATATAAACTTGACTTAGTCTCAACCTGAGTTCAAGCATTTAAGATTGGATCTAGATTATACTTGATTCCGAACTAAACCATATAGGCCATTGGCTCTAAAATTCTTTTCCTATAGCCAACCTAATAAAAAATGGGTAGAATTTGGATCAAAATCATGACCCAATGATGTAGGAGCATCTAATGAAAAGCTCAAAGGCCAATCCAAATCAAAATGAAAATGCAAGTTCAATATTTAGTGAGAACTAATTTAATGCAATCAGGTCCAATAGAGTTGGATAAGCCTTTGTTTTTAATCTGGTCACATAGTTATTCAATAAATGCTGAGCAATAAATGCGAGCAAATGGTGTCAAGTCAATAAATGCATCAACAAGGGTGCAATTTAGAGTTTGCTTGAAGAGTGAAACTTAGGTAAAATACGATACGTGTGCATAGCCGTCCAGTTCCATCTATATCCTCTTCTCTTCCTTGCTCTCTACCATCCTTTGGTGTTTAAATGCAGTTTGAGATGATACTGAAAAAAAACAAGATAGATAGAATTCAACAATATGCATATAGCATGCTGCACCTAAGTCCTGTCCTCCTTTTTGGAAAGAAGGTTGAAATCTACGCCAAATTATAATTTTCTAAAGAGAAAATTGAATTCTGCACCAAACTGCAATCTATTTATAGTTAAAGTACTCTTTGAAAATGTAGCTCTTAGTTATGCATGAATTTAGCTTTATTTCTACATTTTCCTATGCTTGGAGGATTGTTCCAAGTTGGTCTTTAAATACTTTCATGTATTAGATCGATGTATGCAGATGGGAAGTGTCATTTTGAGTGAAATCATAACCTTCGATTCCTTTTGTATTCTGTATATATCTCTTTGGGCGATTCCACGGAGCAATGAACTATTCTTGCCCTCTTTCTCTTAGGTAGTGTTTGATGAAAAAAATATTATCCATGGATAAGTGTACAGATAGAGTTTACCCCCTGGCTATCCCTAGGGATATCCTTTAGCTATCCCATTGATCATATCAAATGCAAAAAGGTAAATCCCATAGGATAACTTTTTTTTACTCTTATTTGGAGGGATAACCAGCTATTCTTGCGTTTTATAGGGAATAAATTGAGGGGATATCCCATGGTTAACCATGGATTATCCCTTTGGTTAACTTTATTCCTAGTTATCCCTTATAGTTATGGCTTTTGGGAATAAGAGGGGTATCCAGGGGATATCCCCTCTTGTCCCCTATTTCAAACACTACCATAGTGATGAGCTGATCTAACCAGTTTCTGCATCTATTAGAGTGGTGAGCAAAGTTATCCCTTGTGTGTGGGATTGTTTATGTTTGTCTTTCCATCTCATCCATCATTCCTTCAGAAATCTGCTTGTGTTTGGTGAACTATCACTCCTATCTGGCAATCCCTTGTCAACTTGGTATCAGAGCTTTGGAATGAAGTAAAACCAGGGTTTCAGAGCTTAAACTTGCCATGTCTATTCGTGGACATTGTGTGCGAGAGCAACCTGTTCTAGCAAAAAGGATCACATTGGTGATCTTTAAATGGAAGGATTAAGGAAGCAAATTCAGTCAGAGGACATACGCATCATTTTAATCTTAGCTTCAAAACAAAGAACTTCGTCCTCTTCTTGATCTAGCAACTACGTCGCCATGCTCCATCTCTGGCCACCCCGAAGCCTAGTTAGAACCTTCCTATTGACTACTGTCACGCCCCAGTCCCAAAACCCGAGCTAGGGTGATAACCCGCCGCATACCAGGCATAAGGCGTCTCGAACTTCATCACATAAATCAATATAAAGCAAAAATTTAAATCCATAATTTATTTCAAACCATATTATCAGTCTTGGGCTGCCTGCCCTATACATAAGTAATATCGAACTATATCAATATAATGGAACTAAGTTTATTGAATAGAAGCTCCGTCTATCCCAAATATCCTTCTTCATTCCTGAGGCTCTGAAAAACATTGTGAGAATTCTATGAGCTTACGCTCAATAAGTAAGCCTAATACAATTTCAAATTACGTTTATCATGCTATCATCGTATTCATGTTATTAGATCAAAATAATTTGAAGCTTAATTAAATAATAAATACTAGAATATGCAATGTAAACCAAACACTGTTTATACTGTCATTGTTTTTCTTTATGTGTCCCACGGCCCTACAACACTCATCTTGTGTATCACTCTTAAATATCCCCTAAGAGGAAGGGTCCTAGTACAGTATTATGCCATATCATAATCTATCATCAGAACACATCCTACGGATGTGTATCCTTCACATATCTTCCCCTGTGAAGGTGATCACGTATCACTAGTCATTTCAAGTCATATGAGAACCGCGGCGACACATACACTAAATTTCACTGTCATCATCATGATTGCATATTATCATCTCGATAGTACCAACATAATTTACAAAATTAACATAATTATTTTTGCATATATACATATAAGTCATATCATAACAAATACTTATTTATAAATTCGTGGTACTATACATTAATTCAGAATAAATGAATTTCATTTTTCACATTTCATAAATATGCATCTAATTGTAAATTCATAATTTATAAATTAAATAATCTATAAAATTATAATACTTGGCTTACTTACCTCAGTATGCAAATTTCAATTGATAACCCAGCTATTTGGACACCTGGGTACCTACAGTATCATTTTACATTATTAAATTTCTAAAATCTGAATAATAAAATGATTCTTAAAACTCTACCAGACCACTTCACGGGCTCAACTTTGGGCTTGAATATCTCTCAACATATTGCCCAAATGGGGATTTAAAAATATCCCAAGAAACTAGATTCAATCATGATTCGGGCCATATATTTACTTTGACATTCTCGGCCCGATATAGGGCCCAAAACGCTGCTCAAATAGAGCTCCTGAACTAGCCCAACAGGGCCCAAATCACTGTTAGCCCAGCCGGCCCATGCTTGATTTCCTGTTGGTCCCCTATTTCAAACGAAACAGGGGTTTCTAGCGCCGGCGGCCAGGGCCGCCGCCGGCCAAATTGGGGGTGGCCCAGCCACCGCCGCGGCCGGCCTCCCCTCTCCTTTCTCTCTCTAATTTCTCTCTTGTATCTCTCTTCCTCTCTCACGATTCACCGCAGCTAGGAGGGAGGCATGCCGGGCACGGTCGGCCACCGGATGTACGCTCGGTGCCGGTGGAGGTCGCCGACCGAAGCTCAGGCCCGATGAGGCGGCGAGCACGCCGCCGAGCGCGAACCAAGGATCGGACCATCTGAAAACCTGTCACAGATTCTTCTCTCTCTCTCAATTCAATTCCTCCCTCCTCTCTCTCCTTCGATGCCTCACCGGACACCATCCTTGGTGCCGGTGGGGCTGCCAGCCAGGTCTCGGGCCCGACGAGGCGACGGGCACACCACCGGGCCTGAACCAAAATCGGTACAGAAGAGGGTATCATGGCTTCTTTCAGCCCGGTTCCCCCCCCCCTCTCTCTCTCTCTTCCTCTGACTTTCTCTCTTTCTCCCTCCTAGGCATGGCACGGACAGAGGGACTTACCAGGAGCAGACGCGTGCATGATGATGATGGGAAGGAGGCGTTCGAGGATGATGGGAAGGAGTCGTTCGCGTGATCCTTTAAAGGCGACGCAAACTCCTCAAATCAAGGGATTTGGGACTCAGTTAGTTACGGGATATTTGAAAATACAATCGTCATGCGTTATCCATTCCAGGAATATCGCGATTAAGTTTAGCGATCAGGTAATCATATCCTGGGGTTTGAAATTCAAACACCTCGCACAACTACAGGAGTCCCTGGAGTCAATCATTCCGATCTCACGATCAATTCTCACGAGCAGTTAACGAAATCCGGGGATTACATTCTCCCTCCTTATAAAAATTTCGGCCTTGAAATTGATACACTTTCATTAGAGAAAATTAAAATTCAAATTTCGTCGCACAATCAACTAAGTCTTTATTCAAATGTCAGTCGTAGCTACATAATTAGCTATTAAGACTCAAATAGTGCGGATACTTCTTTTTCATTTCCTCCTCAAGTTCCCAAGTAGCCTCCCTCTTAGAATGATTACTCCATTGCACCTTGACAAGGGAATGGTACGCCGTCTCAGAACCTGATCCTTGCGGTCCACAATACGCACAGGGTACTCCTCATATGATAAATCTTTCCTCAATTGTATAGGCTCATATGCTATGACATGGCTGGGATCAGAAATATACTTCCTCAACATAGAGATATGGAAAACATTATGTACCCTAGCTAAAATCGGAGGCAGTGCCAGGTTGTAAGCAACCTCTCTGACTCTGCTCAAGATCTCAAAAGGTCCAATATAACGTGGACTCAGCTTTCCTCTAATCCCAAATCTCATCACATCTTTGGTTGGTGATACCCTTAAGAAAACATGGTCCCCAACCTGGAATTCCAATTCACTTCTTCTTACATCAGCATAGCTCTTTTACCTACTCTTAGCTATACGAAGACGCTTCCTGATCAAATGCACCTTATCTACTATTTGCTGAATCAATTCAGGGCCTAGCAATTTTCTTTCCCCCACATCATCCCAACATATAGGAGATCTGCACCTCCTACCATACAGAGCTTCAAATGGAGCCATCTGGATGCTGGCTTGGTAACTATTATTATATGCAAACTCCACCAAAGGTAAATGGTTATCCCAAGCTCCACCCAAGTCCATCACACAGGCTCGCAACATGTCCTCTAGAATCTGTATGGTCCTCTCTGATTGTCCATCTGACTGGGGATGATAGGTTGTACTGAAGTTTAATTAGGTTCCCATGGCCTTATGAAGATTCTTCCAAAACTGGGACACAAACCTGGTATCTCTATCTGATACAATAGATACCGGAACACCATGGAGTCTCACGATCTGCTCAATATACAAATTAGCCAATCTTTCACTAGAGACCCCAACTCTGAAAGGTAGAAAATGAGCTGATTTCGTTAGTCTATCCACAATAACCCAAACTACATCGTTACTCTTGAGAGTTTTGGGCAGACCAGTCACAAAGTCCATTGTAATCTTTTTCCATTTCCACTGCGGAATCATCAAAGACTGAAGAGGTCCGCAGGTCTTTGGTGCTCGGCCTTCACTTGGTGACACACCAAGCACTTGGCCACATACTGCGCAATCTCCACTTTCATACCTTTCCACCAAAAATTTTTCTTTAAGTCTCTGTACATCTTAGTGCCACCTGGATGCACATATAGGGAGAGTAGTGAGCCTCCTTCAAAATTTCAGCCTTTAGCTCCTCAATGTTTGGCACACAAAGTCTTCCTTCAAATTTCATGGATCCATCCTCCATTACATAAAATTTATTCTGAACTCCTGATAGCACAGCTTCTTTAATCCTTTGTAAATCTGGATCTTCCATCTGAGAGGATTTGATTCTATTAACTAGGGTCGGCTGGAGTACAAGTGCTGCAACAAGCCCATCAGACTGCTATACTCTCAAACCAACCTCCCACCTCTCAAGATCTCTTAATATGTGAGGCTGGGAAGTAATCATAGCAGCTAACTCAAAAGAGGATTTTCTGCTCAAAGCGTCAGCCACTACATTGGCCTTCCAATGATGATAATGTAGATTCAGGTCATAATCCTTCAATAGTTCCAACCACCTCCTCTGCCTTAAATTCAGCTCCTTCTGTGTGAAGATGTATTTTAGACTCTTATGATCTGTATACACATCACACGACACTCCATATAGATAATGCCGCCAAATCTTCAGAGCAAAAACCATAACAGCCAATTCAGATCATGAGTAGGATAATTCTGCTCATAAGGTTTCAGTTGTCTAGAGGCATAAGCTATAACCTTTCATTCTGCATCAAAACACATCCCAATCCTTTCCGAGAGGCATCAGTATATATAGTAAAACCTTCAGATCCTATCGAAGAACAAGAATGGGAGCTGACACCAGGCGCTGCTTTAACTCCTGGAAACTTTTCTCACACTCCACTGTCCAGTCAAACTTCACTCGCTTTTGGGTTAAGCAAGTTAGAGGTAGAGCAATGCGAGAGAAATTCTCCACAAATTTATGGTAATACCCGGCTAACCCCAAGAAGCTTCTGACTTCTTCCACATTGGAAGGTCGGCTCCAGCTAATATAGCTTCAATCTTTTTGGGTCCACTGATACACCATCTTTAGAGATTATATGACCCAAGAAAGATACTTGGTCCAACCAAAACTCATACTTTGCAGCTTGGCATAAAGCTTCTTCTCTCGAAGAATCTGCAGCACGATCCTCAAGTGGTCCTCATGCTCCTTATGGCTCTTGGAATATATCAGAATATCATCAATGAAAACACCACAAACTGATCCAGATATGGCTTAAAAATTCTGTTCATTAAGTCCATGAATGCTGTTGGGGCGTTAGTTAACCCAAACGGCATCACCAAGAACTCATAGTGGCCATATCTGGTTCTGAATGCTGTCTTTGGCACATCCCCTCCTTGACTTTGAGTTGATGGTACCCTGACCTGAGATCAATCTTTGAGAATATCCGGGCTCCTTGAAGTTAATCAAACAAGTCATCAATCCTCGGCAGAGGGTACTTATTCCGCACTGTTAACTTATTGATTTCCCGATAATCAATGCAGAGTCGAAGACTGCCATCCTTCTTCTTAACAAATAGAACTGGAGCACCCCAAGGAGAAACACTGGGTCTGATAAATCCCCGATCTAGGAGCTCATGTAATTGATCCTTCAATTCCTTTAGCTCAGCCGGGGCCATGCGATAAGGGACCTTGGATATAGGTCCAGTCCCAGGAACTAAATCAATGGAGAACTCGACTTCTCGGTCTGGGGGCAAATCAGACAATTCATCTGGAAAGATATCAGAAATTCTCGAGCTACTGGAATATCCTCCAACTTGGTCTCTTCTGCTGAAGGTCCTTGACTACAGCAAGAAATCCTTGACCACCACTCATCAGATACCTTCCAGCCTGCATCGCTGTTATGAACACCGAGGCTAGGTGTTTTTGACCACCAGTAAAACTGAATTCAGGCTGGCTTGGAATTTTGAAGTTGACAGTCTTCCTGAAGCAGTCTACTGAAGCATGATAGGAGGCCAACCAATCCATTCCAAGGATAATATCAAAGAACTTCAGTGGTAGGACAATGAGATCAGCATTCAACCTCCTATCCAAGACAATTGGGCAAGATTTGCATACTGTGTCAACTTTGATAGCATCTCCATTTGGAAAAGCAATATGCAACTCTTGCTCCAGAGAACTAGGTGTCAATGATGCATTCTTGTCAAGATAGATGTCAGATATGAAAGAATGTGGCACCCGAGTCAATTAAAGTTTAAGCATAAGTAATACCCACTTTAATCATTCCTATCACCAAATTAAGGCGGCAGCATTCTGCTGAGTGAGGTTGAAGACCCTTCCTGGGTCCTCGGTGGCTGCTGTTGATACTGGCTCATTCCTTGACTTGAAGAAGGCTGTTGATCCTTCCGAAAGGGAGATGGCAATCTTGTGATCAGTTTTTCCACAGCAAAGCAGGCACCAGTCAATCTGCGGCAAGGCTTTCTAGGGTGGGAGTTACCACAATGAATGCAACGAGTCTCCTTATTCTGTGGTTCAGCTGGGGCTGCTGTGCACCCTTTTTCTTGGCCTGAGCTAGGGATTGGCTAATGTAGGCCCTTTCCTCTTCCTCCGCTGCTCCCAATCTTTCTGAACAGCATTCATATCTCTCAATCACCAGGGCCTTATTCACCACAACACTGTAAGTGAGAAGCTCAAATGCGTTGACTTTTGCCTCAACCTGGGTCGCAGTCCCTCAGTGAATCGGTGATCTTGGCCATTTCATTGGTCACAATATTTGGAGCAAAAAGGCCAACCTGGTGAATTCAGCTTCATACTGGGCCACAGAAAGATCCTTTTGCTCCAATTTGATAAACTCTGATTCCATCTGTCTCTGTACACTCCTGAGGAAGTATTTTCAAAGAATATCTCTCTAAACTTTCCCAAGAAATAATTTGTCCATCCTGACGCTGCTTCTCAACTAACCACCAATCATAGGCTTCTCCCTGGAGAAGGTAGGTGGCAAATCTGATCCACTCCATCTCCTGACTACCATGAGCTGTAAAAGCCTTCTCCCTCGCATCCATCAGCATCAACAGGGTTGATGGATCCAGAGAAAGGGGCAGGGGCAAACTTCTTGAAGTCTGCAAAGCTGCGGCCAACCCCTATCCAAGATTGAGATGGAGTAGACTGGGTCAATGGTGGAGGATGAGGAGGTAAGGCTGGCTGAGTTTGTGGAGCAGGAGGGGGCTGAGTCTATGGGGCAGTGGGAGCAGGCTAAGCGGACAAGGCCTAGAATCTGATGCTGCATGTCCCGCATCGACTGCGCCATACCCGAGAGAACCTGAAGCATCTCGGTATGGAGTCGCTGTTGATCAGTCCCAACTGAATTGGCAGGGGCAGCACCTCCGGTAGCTTCCAAACCTCCCGGTTGGCCAGCATTAACAATCTAGGAACCCTCATCATTTTGTTGACTTCTAGTGCGACGTGTCATTCCTATCTCCTGATAAATTAGTTGTAATTAATATTATGTAAACTTTAAATATTAGGCTTTCAAAGCATAATATCTGAAATTTATAATTGTCTCAATGTCATATTAGTGTTTTGCCTAAAGTGCCATCATGTATGTATCCCTAAGGTCATAACCTGGCTCTGATACCACAAAAGCGGTCATGCCCCAGTCCCAAAACCCGAGCTAGGGTGACAACCCGCCGCATGCCAGGCATGCAAGGCGTCTCGAACTTCATCTCATAAATCAATATAAAGAAAAAATTAAATCATGATTTATTTCAAACCATAATTATCAGTCTTGGGCTGCCTGCCCTACACATAAGCAATACTGAACTATATCAATATAATGGAACTAAGTTTATTTAATAGAAGCTCCGTCTATCCCAGATATCCTTCTTCATTCCTGAGGCTCTGAAAAACATTGTGAGAATTCTATGAGCTCACACAATAAGTAAGCCTAATACAATTTCAAATTACATTTATCATGCTATCAGCATATTCATGTCATCAGATCAAAATAATTTGAAAGATTAATTAAATAATAAATACTAGAATATGCAATGTAAACCAAACACTGTTTATACTGTCATTGTTTTTCTTTATGTGTCCCACGGCCCTACAACACTCATCTTGTGTAGCACTCTTAAATGTCCCCTAAGAGGAAGGGTCCTGGTACCAGTATTATGCTATATCATAATCTGTCATCATAACACATCCTACGGATGTGTGTCCTCCATATATCTTCCCTTGTAGGTGGGTCACGTATCACTAGTCATTTCAAGTCATATGAGAATACGGCGACACATACACTAAATTTCTCTGTCATCATCATGATTGCATATTATCATCTCGATAGTACTAACATAATTTGTAAAATTAACATAATTACATTTTGCATATACACATATAAGTCATATCATAACAAATACTTATTTATAAATTCATTGTACTATACATTAATTCAGAATAAATAAACTTCATTTTTCACATTTCATAAACATGCATCTAATTGTAAATTCATAATTTATAAATTAAATAATCTATGAAATTATAATACTTGGCTTACTTACCTCAGTATGCAAATTTCAATTGATAACCCAGCTTTGGATACCTGGGTACCTACAGTATCATTTTACATTATTAAATTTCTAAAATCTGAATAATAAAATGATTCTTAAAACTCTACCCAGACCACTTCATTAGCCCAACTTTGGGCTCGAATATCTCTCAACATATTTGCCCAACTGGGGATTTAAAAATATCCCAAGAAACTAGATTCAATCATGATTCGGCCATATATTTACTTTGTCATTCTCGGCCGATACAGGGCCCAAAACGCTGCTCAAACAGAGCTCCTGAACCAGCCAACAGGGCCCAAATCAATGTTAGCCCAGCCGGCCCATGCTTGATTTCCTGTTGGTCCCCAGTCTCAAACGAAATAGGGGTTTCTAGCACCGGCAGCCAGGGCCGTCGCCGGCCAAATTGGGGGTGGCCCGACCGCTGGCCAATTGGGGGTGGCCCGGCCACCTCTCCTTCTCTCTCTAATTTCTCTCTTGTATCTCTCTTCCTCTCTCACGATTCACCACGGCTAGGAGGCATGCCGGCAGCATGGTCGGACACCATGGCCGAACCTCCACCAGACGCATGCTCGCGTCGGTGGAGGTCGTCGATCGAAGCTCAGGCCCGGCGAGGCAGCGAGCACGCCGCCAGGCGCGAACCAAGGATCGGACCATCTGAAAACCTATCATAGGTTCTTCTCTCTCTCAATTCAATTCCTCCCTCCTCCTCTTCTCCGATGCCTCACCGGACACCACCCTTGATGCCGGTGGGGATGCCGGCCAGGTCTCAGGCCCAGCGAGCGATGGTGTTGGCCCAGATGGCAACCCAAGAGGGGGGGTGAATTGGGTTCTAAAAAAAAATTAGCCTTTAAAAAACTATGTGCTTTGGAGTAAATATATTAAGTGCAGGATAAGTATTAAGCACAAATAAAGAGATAGAGTGAGAGAGTTAAAACACGGCAAACACAAGGATTTTATAGTGGTTCGGTGTATCCAACACCTACGTCCACTCCCAAGTACCACTTGGGTCCACACTATAATCTACTTGATTACAGCCGAGTTGTTTTACAAGCTCACAATTCAAAACTTATTGTTTCCCCCGGGATTACAATGAACCCAGCTGGTTTTCCGGGCTCACCAGCACAAAACCCAAATCACAGGCTATCCTTAGCTTGTCCCCGAGGTAAACTACCTCAACTAATTCAATCCCTTGATTGAACTAGTAAACAGTAAATGAGAATAGAGTTTAAGATACAAGAAGGCTCCTCAAATGAGCAAATAGGCAATAAACTAAACAAGGATTAGAAAAGCCTGTTTGAAGATCTTTGAATGTGCGCTTTTCTTCTTTTCTCTTTCCTCTTCTTCTTTGAAAGGTTGAATCAGTGCCTCAGCTCAGATTCTTCAAAAACTTGCAATTGAAAGATGGGAAAATCAGGGCTTTTGCTTCTTATTTCTTCACTTAGGAAATCCTCCGATTTTGAGCTTGAATGCCTTGGATTTCTCTTTAAGCTTTTCTGGAGTTGATGGATTTGAACTTTGACTCTTTCCTTTTTGATTTCTTGCTCAAGACTTCTTGGATTTTTCAATCTATTTTCTCTCAAATTTTTTTCGTCCCATTTTCAAACGGATGGTCCCCTTTTTATAGATCCCTTAATCCAGGTTTTAGGTGGGAAAACTAGTTGTTGGAGACGTTTGGAATCTTCTACACACAAAGAAAATAGCCGTTAGAAGTTAGGTGAAAAGAAATCTTACCGTTGGAGTACTTTCTGACAGATAAAAAATCCGTTCCTGACATATTGAAGTCGGCTCCAACTTTTCAGGTGTCGGCTCCAAATCGGGTGTTCAAAAATAGTAAAGAAAAAGTTGTTGGGGAGTCGGCTCCGAAAAAGGTAAGTGTCGGCTCGTCGCTTTCAGGAGTCGGCTCCGAAAACTGTAAGTGTCGGCTCCAGAATAGTCCATAAAACATGCTCTCTGTTCCCAGGTTAGAGTCGGCTCCGGAAACTCAGGTGTCGGCTCCCGAAATATCAGGTGTCGGCTCCCGAATTCTAGGTGTCGGCTCCGGAAACTGAAACAGAATGCATTTCTCTGTATCTCAGGTTGGAGTCGGCTCCGAGACCTTGGGTGTCGACTCATGACCATGCCAAAATCCCAGAAACTTTCTGATACGCCTTGGGGTCGGCTCCTTACCATTTGGGTGTCGACTCCACGCTCTGAACTTTGAAATTTCTTTTTAAATCTTGATTCAAAACATGTTTCTTTATCCTTTTTGATTGATCAAATATTTTTATGCCCTGTAAAACTTGTTAAATTTATTAGTAACAAAATGAATATACTCATATCTTTTATTAATCATCAAAATCAATAATTGGGTCAACAATCTCCCCCTTTTTGATGATTATAAAAACATTGAGTATATGCATGAGTAAATAATAAGATTTTTAAATTTCTCAAATATTTGTTCCTTACAGGTAAGCTCCCCCTGAATGAGGTAGCTCCCCCTATGATATTCAATTTAACATCTATTCTTTCTTTTAACAGAAAATTTTAATGATTGATACCAATGAGGTAGTTATATCAATTGCAATTACTTTTCCTTATGTGCAATTAACTAGATACCAATAAATTAAACTTATGTGATTTAATGCATATACAAAAGCTAAATATTTCTCCCCTTTTTTGATTTACATTCAATGCATATACGATTTGCACAAAAGCTAAATATTTCTTCCCCCTTTTTTGATTTACATTCAATGCATATACGATTTGCAAATACTTACATAACTCTCCCCCTTTTTTGTAATCAACAAAAAGGTCAGGAAGTTTCAAGAGAAATAACAAAATTAATAGATACTTCAAAGATCAAAAAGACATTCATTAAGTATCAATCATCATTTTTGATAAGTTCATTCAAAGATCAAAAGACATTCATTTTTGATAAGTTCATTACATCAAAAATCAAGCATTACATCATTTTACAAAATGAAACTTTACTACATCAATCATCAAACTATACTTCATTACATTAAAACTTCAAACTATACTAATCATCAAAGAGACTTCATTACAAGATATCAAAAATTAGTTCTAATGCGTCTTTGCAGTTCTTCTAATATTCTTGCCATTCCTTCACTTTGAGTCTTGACAAAGGCCTTCAGTCTTTCATCAACAAATGTACATGCAGAAGTAATCTTGTCCTGAAGTTCAGCATTACATTTGGAATAGGTTTCTGAGTCTCCACCAATGTCTTTAAGTCCATCAAATATGCTCTTGAGATCATTCCTTAAAGATTCAGCGGAGGCTCCAAGAGTAGATTCAATCAATCTAACTCTTTCATCCAAAGAATAAAGAGTCTCTCTCAAGTTCATAAATTGATTATCTAACTCAGATTTTATCTCTTCCTTGTGAATAGCAAAAATACCTCTAAGCTGTTCTAACTGAGTATCCGAAAAACCAACAGAAGATAGATCAAAAGCAGAAGGAGCTGGAGGAGCTGGAGGTACATCCTGACTTGGCTCTGGTGAGCTCTATCTCACAGAAGGTCCTGCCTCAGAAGGGCCAGGCACATTCATCTCAGCAACCCTGTCGCCAGAATGCCCTTTTCTCTCCCATTTTCCATCTACTTTTACAAATCCCATCGGTGCACAGTGGCCAAGCTGTAGTAGTCAGTGTGCCTTAGGTTCTTCGAAGGCTCATTATCAGAAATAGCTACTCCTTGACTCCTAAAAACCAAGGTTAGGATCATTCCATAAGGCAGTGAAGATCTCTTCTTGCCCCCAGCCTCAGCCATGTACCATATCATCATCCCAGCAAGATTTATAAGCTGACCAGTCAAGATACTGTCCATAACAACAATGTCTCGTTCTGAGACATACTCAAAACGGCCAGTCTTGGGAAATAAAATCCTACTGCATATGTTATGTAACAGCCTTAGCTCAAGTGGCAATTGGTTTGCCCTAACCTCTTCAAATTCAGAAATTTCTCTTCCCAACATTCTTGACAATGCAGCTGATCTCTCACTATGAATATTTTCAGCAAATCCAGTAACATATATTTAACAGATTTCCTAAAATTTGGAATGTAAGATGAATCCTCTTTCCTCTCACAGAACTGACAATCCCACCATCTCCTCTAGCTAAATTCAGATAAAATTCTTTAACAAGTGCTGGATAAGTGGGTACATCCAAAGAACAGACTCTATCCCAACCAAGTTCCTTGATTTGTCTTCCAATGTCAAAACCCTCAGAATCAAAGAAATCAAAATCTACTTTTCTACCCATTGTAATAACTCGCCCAGCTAAAGTATCTACCTGGAGATGAGGGGCCAGGATTATCTGATGGTGTTGATGAGGAATCATCACTCGGAGTGGGTTCACGGACTGGACGCCTCGCCGTACGTTTCCTCGTAACAATGGGAGCATCAAGAACCGATCCCCTACGCTTAGGTGCCATTGAAATCTTTGGGAATGATAGATTTGGGGAGTATTTGGCTTTGGGAGGTTTTGAGAGGGTTTGGAGAAAGTTTGGAAAGGGTTTGGGAAGATAGATATCGCGGAAGTGTCGACTCTGCCCTAATAAAGTCAATTTGGGACCACCAGGTGTCGACTCCGCAAAGTCGGGTGTCGACTCCAAGTCGCTAACACAGTTAGCGCCCGAACTGGAGTCGGCTCCACTTACACGGGTGTCGGCTCCAAGGTCATTGACCGAGAGCGACACAGAAGAGGTGTCGACTCCTCAAATTGAGGTGTCGACTCCACTGACAGTTTCAGAGAAAAACAAATGAGTTTCAACAACCGAAACTTGTCAAAATAAGGTCAATAAATTTTTAAAAAAATCTTTGGAATATGGAGAATTAAATTACTCAATGACTAGATAAATTGTCCTTAAAATTATGAAAGGAATCTCAAGAAATTGATAGAAATCTAGATAGTCATCCCTTAAGGGTTTCAAAATCATTCCAAAGGGTTACAAATCCCTAATTCTCCTCTAAGGTAACAAAATCTTTCTTCACTCAAAGGTTTTGTAAATATGTCAGCTAATTGTTCTTCAGTACTAACATAATCAAGGCAGATTTCATTACTAGCTACATGTTCTCTTATAAAGTGATATCTAATTTCAATGTGCTTAGTTCTTGAATGTTGGATTGGATTTTTAGTTAAATTGATTGCACTTGTATTATCACATCTAATAGGTGTTTTATCAAGTGTTATGCCATAGTCTTCAAGTTGTCTCTTAATCCAAAGGATTTGAGCACAGCAACTTCCAGCTGCAACATATTCTGCTTCAGCAGTAGATAATGCAACCGAATTTTGCTTTTTGCTAAACCAAGAGATTAAGTTACTTCCCAAGAATTGACATGCACCACTTGTACTTTTTCTATCTAGTTTACATCCAGCATAATCAGAGTCAGAATATGCAATTAAGTTTAGTGTTGAGTCTCTAGAATACCATAATCCTACATTTTTAGTTCCACTTAGATATCTTAAAATTCTTTTCACAGCAATTAAGTGAGATTCTTTAGGTTCTGATTGAAATCTAGCACATAAACAAACAGCAAACATAATATCTGGTCTACTAGCTGTTAAGTAAAGTAGAGATCCGATCATACCTCTATAATATTTTTGATCAACTGGCTTACCGTCTTCATCTTTGTCTAGTTTGCATGAGGGACTCATTGGTGTTCCGAGGGGTTTGATTGATTCCATCCCAAACTTTTTGAGGATTTCCTTTGTATATTTTGTTTGGTTGATGAAGATTCCCTCTCTTTCTTGTTTGATTTGGAGTCCCAGGAAGAAATTGAGTTCTCCCATCATGCTCATCTCGAATTCACCCTGCATTAACTTGGCAAATTCTTGACACAAGAGATTGTTAGTAGCACCGAATACAATATCATCTACATATATTTGTACTACCAATAAATCTTTGTCTTTTCTTTTCAAAAATAGTGTTTTATCAACATTTCCTCTAGAAAAGTCATTTTCAATTAGAAATTTGCTTAACCTATCATACCAGGCTCTAGGTGCTTGTTTTAAACCATAAAGTGCTTTGTGCAATTTAAAAACATGATTTAAAATTTATGATCTTCAAAACCAGGTGGTTGTTCAACAAAAACTTCCTCATTTATAAATCCATTTAAAAATGCACTTTTAACATCCATTTGAAATAAATTGATATGCATATGACATGCAAATGCTAGTAATAATCTAATTGCCTCTAATCTAGCTACAGGTGCAAAAGTTTCATCAAAATCAATTCCTTCTTCTTGATTATATCCTTTTGCAACTAATCTAGCTTTGTTTCTAATTACTATACCATTTTCATCTAATTTATTTCTAAATACCCATTTTGATCCTATAACAGAATGATCTTTAGGTCTATCTACAAGGGTCCAGACATTATTCCTAGTAAATTGATTTAATTCCTCTTGCATAGCTAACAACCAATTATTATCTTTTTCAGCTTCTTCAATCGTTTTAGGTTCAATTTGAGATACAAATGCAAGATGATTATTGATGTTTCTCATTGATGATCTAGTCCTTACTCCTTGAGATGGATCACCTATAATTAATTCCTTTGGATGACCATAGGCATATCTCCAATCTCTAGGAAGATCTACATCATTATGATTAGCATCAACAACATCAACACTAGGAGAATCATCACCTTTAGCTTCTTGTTCATGATCTGAAGATACATCTATATTTAATTTTTTAATATCTCTCTCAAGTAAATTTGTATCTTCTTCATCATCAAATTTTTCCGAACTTGATGCTAAAGATTCATCAAAAACTACATGAATAGATTCTTCTACAATTAAGTTTCTTTTGTTAAACACTCTATAGCTTTACTAGATGTTGAATATCCTAAGAATATGCCTTCATCTGATTTTGCATCAAATTTTTAAGATTATCTTTACCATTATTATGAATGAAACATTTACAACCAAATGCATGAAAGTAACTAATGTTTGGTTTTCTATTGTTCCATAGTTCATAAGGAGTTTTTTTGAGGATTGGCCTAATTAAAGCTCTATTAAGAATGTAACATGCCGTGTTTATAGCTTTCGCCCAGAAGTACTTTGGGAGTTGGCTTTCACATAGCATGGTACGGGCCATGTCTTCTAAGGTTCTATTCTTTCTACAACTCCATTTTGTGGTGTCCTAGGTGCAGAGAAATTATGATGAATCATTTTCAATGCAAAAGTTTTCAAATAAATGATTTTTGAATTCTATGCCATGATCACTTCTAAGAGACACTATGGTGTTGTTCTTCTCATTTGTGACCTTCTTGAAAAATTTCAGAAATATTGGAAAGGTCTCATCTTTATGAGCTAAAAACAATACCCAAGTGTATCTAGAATAATCATCTACAATCACAAGACCATATTTCTTTCCTCCTAGACTAGTGGTTCTAGTAGGTCCAAAAAGATCCATGTGAAGTAGTTCAAGTGGCCTAGAAGTGGAAACAATGTTTTTAGTTTTGAAAGAGTTTCTAGTTTGTTTTCCAAATTGACATGCATCACAAACTTTGTTATTTTCAAAATCTAATTGTGGAAGGCCTTTTACTAAATCCATTCTAATTAATTTTGAAATTAGGTGTGTGCTTGCATGACCTAATCTACGATGCCACAGCCATCCAATCTCATTCATATTAGCATTATGAGCAACTAAGCAATGATTACTAGTAGACAAATTGTCTAAATCAATCAAGTACACATTGCCATTTCTATTTCCAATAAATACAATGCTATTATCAATGGGATTAGAAAAGTGCAAATAGAAGCTTCAAATGATACTTTGAAACCTTTATCACATAATTGGCTAATACTAATTAGATTATGCTTTAAACCATTAACATATAAGACATTTTCAATAAATATGGAGGGAGTTATTTGAATTTTACCAAACCCCATGATCTGGCCTTTGCCATTGTCACCAAACGTAACAACTCCTCCTCTTTTGCTTTCAAGGGTGATGAATTGATCCTTGTCACCCGTCATGTGTCTTGAGCAGCCACTATCGAGATACCACTTTCGCTTTGATCTTTTGGCCGCAAGACACTCCTGCAAAATGATCAAGTCTTATATTTAGGTACCCAAGCCTTCTTGGGTCCTTCATGGTTAGTAGCAAAAAAGATTGTTCCTTTTGGAACCCATATTTTCTTTCCTTTAACATTTAATTTCTTGTTACTTTTTCTTGCATTACATTCATAAGATTTATGGCCTTTCTTGTTGCAATTGTAACATGTAACATCATTTGTTTTCTTAACAAAGAAATTGTTTACAAATTTTTGTTTCATGTTTGGTCTATATCCTAATCCAGCTCTATCAAAAAAGCCCGTTGATTACTTAAAAGTAAATTCAGTTTTTCAGAGCTATATGTAAATTTATCGACTATGTTCTTGTATTTTTCAACTTCTTTCTTTAAGTTAAGGTTTTCATTCATGATTGATTCTTTTTCTTTTAGATATCTCCTTTTCATCTTTTAAATCCTTAACTTCAAGCGTTAATTTATTTTTCTCTTTACACAGATGTAAGTTTTCACTTTTCAAAAACTTGTTTTTCTTTTCAGAATTTTAAAATCATTGACTAATTCATTGAAAGCTTCATATAATTCATCAAATGTAAAATCATCATTGAGGGTTTCGGTATTTACCTCGTCATCGTTGTTTGCCATGAAGCAAATGTTTGCAACTTCTTTTTGTTCCTCCTCGGAAGAGGATTCTTCGCTATCGCTCCATGTTGCAACATAAGCTTTCTTCTTCTTCTTGTAGGCTTTCTTCAATTGAGGACAGTCATATCTGAAATGCCCGGTTTCTTGCACTCATAACATATTAAGGGGTCTTTCTCTTTTTCTTTGTCCTTGTCCTTTTCTTTTTCTTTCTCTCCTTCCATTTTTGTTCCATATCTCTTCTTATGGAAGGGTCTCCTTCTTTGCATAAATTTCTTAAATTTTCTAGCAAGGAGAGCTATCTCATCATCTTCCTCTTCTTCCTCACTGCTGCTTATCTCCTTTTCTGCAGCTTTAAGAGCAATTGTCTTCTTCTTTTTGACTTCCTCCTCTTGATGTTGTTTCATAGTCAGCTCATGAGTCATTAAGGATCCAAGTAGCTCCTCCAAAGGTAAAACATTTAAATCCTTGGCTTCTTGGATTGTAGTCACTTTCGCTTTCCATGATCTTGGAAGTGACCTAAGAATTTTACACAAGTTCAGAATTAGTATAAGTCTTACCAAGACTTTTCAAACCATTTACAATATCAGTGAATCTTGTGTACATGCATGTAATAGTTTCAGTTTGTTCCATGCTAAATAGTTCATATTTATGCACCAAAATATTAATTTTTGATTCTTTTACTTGATTAGTACCCTCATGGGTAACTTCTAATCTATCCCAAATTTTTTTGCGGAAATACATGTAGAAATTCGATTAAATTCATTTGCATCCAATGAACAATACAAAACATTCATGGCTTTAGCATTGAGCTGAGCCAACTTCTTATCATGTTCATCCCATTCCGTTTCGGTTTAGGAATCACCATGTTGTCTATCTAATTGTGGGTGTGTGTGGACCATTAACTATGATTCCCCATAGGTCATAGTCAAGTGCTTGAATAAAAATCTTCATCCTAGCTTTCCAATAACTATAATTAGTTTCATTAAATAAAGGAGGTCGATTAGTGGATTGACCTTCTAAATAAGATGAACTAGCTTGAGCTGCCATTTGGATCTTTTGCTCTTGATCGTTAGACCAAATTCAAATGAGCACTTGCTCTGATACCAATTGTTGGCCCAGATGGCAACCCAAGAGGGGGGTGAATTGGGTTCTAAAAAAAAATTTAGCCTTTTAAAAAACTATGTGCTTTGGAGTAAATAGTATTAAGTGCAGGATAAGTATTAAGCACAAATAAAGAGATAGAGTGAGAGAGTTAAAACATGGCAAACACAAGGATTTTATAGTGGTTCGGTGTATCCAACACCTACGTCCACTCCCAAGTACCACTTGGGTCCACACTATAATCTACTTGATTACAGCCGAGTTGTTTTACAAGCTCACAATTCAAAACTTGTTTTTTCCCGGGATTACAATGAACCCAGCTGGTTTTCCGGGCTCACCAGCACAAAACCCAAATCACAAGCTATCCTTAGCTTATCCCCGAGGTAAACTACCTCAACTAATTCAATCCCTTGATTGAACTAGTAAACAGTAAATGAGAATAGAGTTTAAGATACAAGAAGGCTCCTCAAATGAGCAAATAGGCAATAAACTAAACAAGGATTAGAAAAGCCTGTTTGAAGATCTTTGAATGTGCGCTTTTCTTCTTTTCTTCTTTTCCTCTTCTTCTTTGAAAGGTTGAATCAGTGCCTCAGCTCAGATTCTTCAAAAACTTGCAATTGAGAAGATGGAAAATCATGGCTTTTGCTTCTTTTTTTCACTTAGGAAATCCTCCGATTTTGAGCTTGAATGCCTTGGATTTCTCTTTGAGCTTTTTTGGAGTTGATGGATTTGAACTTGACTCTTTCCTTTTTGATTTCTTGCTCAAGACTTCTCGGATTTTTCAATCTATTTTCTCTCAATTTTTTTCATCCCATTTTCAAACGGATGGTCCTCTTTTTATAGATCCCTTAATCCAGGTTTTAGGTGGGAAAACTAGCCGTTGGAGACGTTTGGAATCTTCTACACACAAAGAAAATAGCCGTTAGAAGTTAGGTGAAAAGAAATCTTACCGTTGGAGTACTTTCTGACCGATAAAAAATCCGTTCCTGACATATTAGAGTCGGCTCCAACTTTTCAGGTGTCAGCTCCAAATCGGGATGTTCAAAAATAGTAAAGAAAAATTATTGGGGAGTCGGCTCGAAAAAGGTAAGTGTCGGCTCGTCGCTTTCGGGAGTCGGCTCCAAAAAACTGTAAGTGTCGGCTCCAGAATAGTCCATAAAAATGCTCTCTGTTCCCAGGTTAGAGTCGGCTCCGGAAACTCAGGTGTCGGCTCCCGAAATATCAGGTGTCGGCTCCCAAATTCTAGGTGTCGGCTCCGGAAACTGAAACTGAATGCACTTCTCTGTATCTCAGTTGGAGTCGGCTCTGAGACCTTGGGTGTTGACTCCGGACCGTGCCAAAATCCCAGAAACTTTCTGATACGCCTTGGGGTCGGCTCCTTACCATTTGGGTGTCGACTCTAGGCTCTTAACTTTGAAATTTCTTTTTAAATCTTGATTCAAAACATGTTTCTTTATCCTTTTTGATTGATCAAATATTTTTACGCCCTGTAACACTTGTTAAATTTATTAGTAACAAAATGAATATACTCATATCTTTTATTAATCATCAAAATCAATAATTGGGTCAACAGACGGGCATGCCACCGGGCCTGAATCAAAATCGGTACAAAAGAGGGTGATGTGGCTTCTTTCAGCCCGTTTCCCCTCTCTCTCTCTCTCTCTCTCTCTCTCTCTCCTCTGACTTTCTCTCTTTCTCCCTCCTAGGCATGGCATGAACAGAGGGACTTACCAGAGTAGACGTGCACGATGATGTGGAAGGAGGCGTTCGAGGATGATGGAAAGGAGGCGTTCGCGTGATCCTTTAAAGGCGACGCAAACTCCTCAAATCAAGGGATTTGGGACTCCGTTAGTTACGGGATATTTGAAAATACAATCGTCATGTGTTATCCATTCCAGGAATATCGCGATTAAGTTTCGCGATCAGGTAATCATATCCTGAGGGTTTGAAATTCAAATACCTCGCACAACTACAGGAGTCCTTAGAGTCAATCGTTCGATCTCATGATCAATTCTCACGAGCAATTAATGAAATCCGAGGATTACAACTACTTAGCCGATCATTGGCCACCTAACTGTCTTATCAGTAAATTATGCAATGGCTGATTCTAATGACTATTTTACAGGGAATAAATGGAACAAAAAACTCTCTACAATTAAATATTGTGTTGTAGCCCTATCACAGGGATAAATGTGGCCCTAGTTATATCGTAGCTGAAAACCGATATCATGCTGACATAAAAATTTTGATAATTGATGCTATGACAATCCTGATTAAAGTTAACATAGCAATTTAAATAATAATATAATAATATTACATGAAATAATATAGAAAGTTAATAGCTATGACATGTAAAGATTTATGAAATTTTTTATATATTAATTTATAGCATCAGTTTATAATTAGTCTATTTACAAAGTGTGAGCTCATAAAATATTTTTTAAAAAAAAATCAATGACATAGAAAGGGAGCATTGGATAGAAGCAGCACCTACTAGATTTTGCTTCTAGTTTTCTTATAGGTAGTTAGTCAGCTAGCTGAGTTTGATGTTAATTTTGAGTTAGTTGATTAAATTTGATGTTAGTTTTTGAAACACTTGCAATTTCTATAATTTGAACATTCTAGTTTAATTGACTAATGAATAGTAGTTTTGTTTTAGTGAATTATGCTATTCAATTGTAATAGATGCCTTGCATGCTTTGTATGTAATGGATTGTTGCGATCTAAATTTACTCTAGGTCTAGGGTGTGACAATTCAATTGGGCACTTCTTATGGCAAAATAGTTTTCTCTTCAAGGATAACCAATCGTTTGTGTTTTCTTCAATTTTTTTTTATGAAAGGCAATCATTAGACAAGCTCTTGGGGGAGGCCTTGCCAGTCACTATGGCAGGGACAAAACTCTAGCACATATGCAAGTGAACTTTTATTGGCTTACGATGGCTTATGATGTTCATCAAATTGTGGCGCACTGTGTGATTTGTCGTAAGGCAAAAAGTCATAGGTAGAATACAAGTTTATATACTCTACTTCTGGTACCATAAGCGCCATGGAAGGATGTTAGCAAGAATTTTGTGGTGGGGTTGCCGAAGATACAAAGAAACAACAATTCCATTCTGGTCAATGTGCAAAGGTTCTCAAAAATGGCTCATTTCATCCCCTATGAGAGAACTTCAGATGCATCACATGTGGTTAATCTTTAGTTTAGGGAGGTGGTTAGACTTATGGAGTTCTTAAATCTATCATCTCTGATCATGACTAAAAGTTTTTGAGTCACTTTTGGGGAACACCTTGGAGGAAGCTTGGAACTAGTTAATCTTCAATTCAGCACTTCCTATCACCCATAAACAAATGGTCATACTGAAGTTGTGAATAGGTGTCTGGGAAACCTTTTGAAAAATCTAGCAAAGAAGGATACTCGAGAGTAGGATCTTCTCCTAGTTCATACTGAATTAGCCATAAACTATATGAAATCCCAAGATCATCATGTTGATCATTAAGAACGTTAATCAAAAAAATACCTGGATCCATTGATGCTGATTGTCGATTATCGTAAAATTTCTATGACCGTCAAACTCCGATGGATGAATGCAATAGAGAGTGGTTTGTGGCCTTCCTTAACCAAATCATCTTAAGTCCTTAATGGGAACATCGTCTCTCTTCCTGATGGAAAGAAAAAAAATTGTTTTGTGATTTGATGCATTGAGGACCATAACCGATAGGATCTTTATATAGGGTTTCATAATCCTCTAAATGGTATCTACTCAATTTAAAAATTAATGGGTTACCAGTATTAGACCACGTAATTTCAACCCATATCAAATAACTTATATAATTAAATGAGAATATATGTTGCCCAATATAGAACACGTGATTTCCTATTGATTTACCTAATATAAAAATCTGATTTCTTAACAATATAGAAAACGTAATTTTTCTATTAATTTACCTAATATAGGAAATCCAATTTTTGACACAATATAGAAAATGTGATTTCCTATTGATTTACCTGATATAGAAAATTTGATTTCCTAACAATCTCCCACTTGCGCTACATATCATTCCTAAATCAATTATATCACAAAATTCCTTAGGCACGCATCTATAAGCTATTTATTCTTAATTTTTTCTTAAACAATCCGATCCATCTCATATACTAATGAGAGAATCACTGTAGCTTTTATCACAATATAGTTGTGATTAACCATGATCATCACCGTACTAATATACTCAATGACATAAATCAAATATGGATGAGTAGCATGAAAATTGCATGCAATGTAATCTCAAACATGTCTATTTTCAACTAGTCCTTCTTTAATCTTTAGTGAGATCAATTCAAAAATTTTAAATGCAATAAAACATTGCATATAGAAAAACATAAGTAAGTTCAGAACTAAAATCATAAGCCATCTTATTCTGCAGAAAATTAAACAACATGACATCCAAAGTAAAATATACAATAAGGACACTCCCACTAAACCAAGGTATCATCATAAATAACGCCCATATAAGTAGTATGCTCGAAAGACCTTAGGTGTCAAGCCATTGATTAATGGATCAGCTAGCATAGAATATGTCCCTATATGTTTTATAGATATATCTATTCTTAACAACTAGAAACTTATTATTGATAAATTTTGACTTTGTCAAGCTTCTATCAAAATCAAAATCAGTACCCAATGATCTCCTAACTGTCTGATCTCTGGTAAGTGAGCATGTTCTCTTCAAATAACGCAACACGTGTTTAGCTACCATCCAATGCTGCATACCCGGATTACTAAAAAATATACCCAAAACTCCTACTATAAATACTATATTAGGACGAGTGCAAACTTGAGCATACATTAGACTCCCTACCACTGAGGCATATGGAATCTTCTATATATTTTTTTCTTTTAAGATCATTATTGGGGCATTCTTTGAGACTAAACTTGTCTCCTTTGGCCACGGGTGTCTCCTGATTTACTATCTTTCATACCAAATTTACTTAAAACTTTCTTGATATAGTCCTTTGCGATAACTCAAGGATACCTCGAGAACGATCTCTCAGTATCTGAATACCTAATATAAAAAGGCATTATCAAGATATTTAATTCTTCATCAGAAATTTTTTGGTTTTATACAATAGGCTTATATCATGCTAGCAAGTAGAATATTATCGATATATAATACTAGAAAAATATATTTACTCCTACTAAACTTGTGATATACACAATCATCAATGACATTAGCCTCAAAACTGTATAAAGTTAGGACTTGATAAAACAATTGATATCATTGATAGAAAGCCTATTTGAGACCATAGATGGATTTCTTTAACTTACAAACCATAGACTTTGGATCACCTGATACAAAGTTTTTTATTGTACCATATATATTATTTGTCAATGTTTCTATTAGAAATGTTGTCTTGACTCTATTTGATGAAGCTCTAAATCAAAATGAGCTATCGGTGTCATTATTTTTTTAAAAGAGTCTTTCAAAGATATTGGAGAGAAAGACTCTTTATAGTCAATGCCTTCTTTCTGAGTAAAGCCTTTAGCGACTAGACGCGCCTTATATCTCTCGATAATGCCCTTCGAATCTCTTTTAGTTTTATATATCCATTTACAGCCAATAGGCTTTATACTTTCAGGCAATTCGATAAGATCCTAAACCTCACTGTCTTTCATAGACTTCATCTCATCCTTCATGGCTTCAATCCAATTTTGAAAGTTAGAACTATGCATGGCTTGACAAAAGTTGATCGGATCATCTTCTATTAAACCAATCCTCATGTTCTTGGAGAAAGACTATATAATCATCTAGAATTACGCTTCTCCTCTCCCTAATGGATCTTCTCAATGGCACTTCTTGAGGTTGTTGAGTTTGTTCTATAGGTAGTGCTTGAGGAAGGATTTCATTATTGTTTTATTCTAGAATAGTGTCAGAAATAGGAATCTGAACATTGTTATCTAGTACTGAAGTTGTATCTTGAACAGTAATAGGTACAAAGACTTGATCACCATCAACAACAGATTCTTCTTCAAAAACAATATTCCTTATATTTTCTTTCCTCCCAAACTCAATATCCTTAAGGAATCTCGCATTTTCCATTTCAAAAATAAATCTTGATATGGAATCGTAAAACTTATAGCCCCAAGAGCGTTCAATATAACCAATGAAATAGTAGCTAACCATTCTTGAGTCCGGTTTTCTTTCATGTGGCTTGTAAGACCGCGCCTCAGCTGGAAAATTTCAAATGCGCAAATGCCTAATACTAGGCTTTTTGCCCGTCCAAAGCTCATAAGGAGTTTTGGCAACTGTTTTGCTTAGTACCCTATTAAGGATGTAAACTGTGGTCTTCAAGTTTTCTTCCTAAAGTGACTCTAGTAAAGAAGAATGATTAATCATGCTTCTTACCATATCCTTAATAGTTTAGTTTCGTTGTTCTGCAACACCATTCATGCTGGGTTTGCCCGCATAGTATTTGCGAAACAATTCATATTTGAGGAAAAGTGCGAAGGGTCCTGGACGTTGCTCTCCTAATTCATTATACCTACCGTAATACTCACCACCATGGTCATATTTGACGACCTTAATTTTCTTTCCAAGTTGAAGTTCAACTTCAACTTTGAAAGACTTAAAAACATCTAGGGATTGTGACTTCT
This sequence comes from Calamus simplicifolius, assembly GCA_900491605.1. Classification (NCBI taxonomy): domain Eukaryota; kingdom Viridiplantae; phylum Streptophyta; class Magnoliopsida; order Arecales; family Arecaceae; genus Calamus; species Calamus simplicifolius. Next base: position 120,867 of record UESW01004692.1, read on the forward strand.
CATATATCAAATATAGGAAACCAAATCTAGAGTAGTCGTCTATGAATATAATAAAGTACTATTTTTCATTCCAAGAAGTCATAAGGAATGGACACAAATATCAGTATGTATGAGTTCTAAGACATATGTAGCTCTTTTGATACCTAATTTCTCTCATTTGTTTGTTTCCCCTTGATGCACTTGATACAGACTTGGAAGTCTATTAAATCTAGGGGCTCAATGTGAAGGAACCGATCGGGTAATAACCGAGCACACCTTAGATTACATGGTACACAAATGCAGTAATAATCCAGATCATTTTGCAAAGAAAAGTAATTGAACAAACAAATAACATCGCAAGAGAGATAATCAAGTAGCAAATAAAAAAGATCAACACATCAGATATAACGTGGTTCAGCCTTTTATCCTTTGCCTACATCCACGGGAAAACCTCCTCAATGATTCTTTTGTTTATTAATCCATGGCACAAAATTACAAGAGAAAATAATAAGAACTTACCTTTCGAAAATTTTAGAACCCTCTCACAAGAACTCCAAAAACCTCACCAATAGGATCATCTCCAAAGCGTACCCCCAACCCATGCTCACGGCCTCCTTTTTATAGACCAAAAGCCTATTCTTGCATGAATTGGGACAATAACCAGCCATTGGATCAAAACAAAAAGGACGACCTTGATGTATAGAAAAGTAAACCCTATTACTACATGAATTGGAACAATAAGCAGCCATTGGATCAAAACAAAAAAGGATGGTCTGGATGTATAAGAAAATAAATCCTATTCCTGCATGAATTGGGACAATAATCAGCTGTTGGATCAAAATATGAAAGGATGATCTAGATGTATAAGAAAGTAAACCCATGCAAGTATAATGGGCCGTGCATAGGTCTGCATCTCAATAATTCTTCTACTTGAAGACATGTGCCAAATGCCAAAGAACATCATCCCTGGAGGCCTTGCCAACCTCCCACTGCTTAAGTAGCTCCAAGACCAAGAGAAGCATTACTCCAATTTAGCTTCTCTCGAGTCCCAGGCTTGGTCAATATATCCACTGGATTTGCATTGGTATGAATCTTCAACAGTAAGATTAAACCATCATCCACCATATTTCTCATAAAATGATAGCGAATGTCGATGTGCTTTGTTCGAGAATGAAACATCGAATTTTTTGCCAAGTGCAATGCACTTTGACTATCATAATTCACTCTTATCACATCCTGCTTCACCCTGAATTCTCTAAGAAGCCTCGTAAGCCAAATAGCTTCTCTACATGCATGTGCCATAGCAATATATTCTTCCTTTGTCGTTGATAATGCGACCACTGACTGAAGCTTGGGCTCCCAACTTATAGCACCACCACCATAAAGAACATATAACCTGTGGTAGATCTCCTCCTGTCATGATCTGCTGCAAATCAGAATCCACATATCCAATGCAATCCAAATCTACTAAACCAAAATAGAGTGAGAAATCAGATGTCCTCCTCAGATATTGAGGATCCACTTAACTGCTTTCCAATGGTCACTATCTGGATTTGCCATAAATCGGCTTACAACTCCCACTGCTTATGCAATGTCTGATTTTATACTTATCATGGCAAACATAAGACTTTCTACTGCTGATGAATATGGTACCCAGGCCATGTCAGCCTTTTCTACTTCTATACTAGGTAATTGCTCTGCTAACAATTTTAATTGGATAGAAAACAGGGTAGAAACCGACTTTGCATTCTGCATATTGAAGCACCGCAGAACCTTCTCTACAGATCCCTTTTGTGAAAACCAAACATTTCTATCCTCTCTCCCATAGCACCTTCATCCTGAGTATTTGGTTTACAGCTCCTAAGTCCTTCATTTCAAACTCCCCAGCCAACTGAGTTTTCAGATTTGATATCCGACTCTTGCTATTCCCTGTAATCATCATATCGTCGACATACAACAGCAAGATATAGAAGCTTCTATCATCATAGCTGCAAAAAATATGCACAATGATCTGCCTCCAATCGGTCAAATTTCAAACTCATTATAAAGGAATCAAATCACTTGTACCAACACCTTGGCGCATGTTTGAGACCGTACAATGATTTGTTCAGCCGACAAATCAACTCTTCCTTACTTTTTTCAATAAAACCTTCATATTGTAACATATAAATCTCATGTTCTAAATTGCTATATAAGAAAGCTGTCTTTACATCCATCTGCTCATATTTCAAATTCATGACTGTCGCGATCACCAAAACAACTCGAATAGTAGTCAATCGATCTATCGGTGAGAAAATCTCATCATAGTCAATCTCTGACTTCTGAGCATAATCCTTTACTATCAACACACTTTGAACTCTTCATATTTCCATCTAAATCCTTCTTTACTTTATATACCCATCGATAGCCAATCGGGCTTCTTTCCTTCGGTAGAGCTACAAGTTTCCAAGTCTTGTTCTTTCAAAGTGACTCCATATCCTTTTTCATAGCATAATGCCACTTTCTAGCATTGGTGGACTCACAAGCCTCCTTATATGAAGTTGGCTCATCTTCCTCCGCTAAAGCAACATAAGCAGAAACATGATTAGGAATGAAAAATGTGAGATAGTCATTATACCTAGAAAGATGTCTAATGACCCTCCTAGGCCGCTTCGACTCTGCTAGTGGTTCATCTAGAGAGATAGCATCTTCGGATGATTGTAAAGACTATGCACTCGGTTCACCAGCTACTACTTCGTCATTTGATTGTACTTGCTCTGATTGCTGCTTATCATGTGCATCAAAGAACTCAATAGGAATAACAGCTTTATCATCTTGTTCTTCCTTGATGCCTTGAAAAGATTCTTCATTAAAGCCAACGCCTTGGCTAACAATGATCTTGTGGATAGTAGGGTCCCACAATCGATACCCCTTTACTCCTTTAGCATAGCCAAGAAAAATATACCTTCGAGAGTTCTTATCTAATTTTTTTCTGTTTTCTTTTGGAATCCATGCATATGCATTACATCCAAAAATAGAAAGATGAGAATAATTTACTGGCTTACCACTCTAAAACTCCTCTAGAATTTCAAACCCAAGAGTTTTTGTTGGTGCTCGATTAATCAGGTAACAGGCTGTATTCACAGCCTCTGCCCAAAACCTCTTGTCAAGTTTTGCAGAACTCAACATACTTCGAACCCCCTTCATGAGTGTTCTATTTAACCTTTGTGCCACACCATTTTGTTGTGGTGTATCAGGTACTATAAGGTATCGCCGAATTTCATGCTTGTTGCAAAACTTCTCAAATTCCTTGGAGCAATATTTTCCTCCATTATTTAAACGTAGACACTTGATTTTCAAACCTTTTTCTATTTCCACTAGAGCCTTGAATTTCTTAAAAGTCTCAAAAATATTATATTTATGCTTTAGAATATATATCCAAGCCTTGCGAGAATAATCATCAATGAAAGACACAAAATAGGAACACCCACCCAGTGACTTATCAGATGACTCCCAAGTATCTGAATGGATTAGATCAAGAAAGTCCTTACTCCACTGCAGTAATAAAGAGAAAAAAAGCATTCTTTGCTTACCATAGATGAAATCTTCACAAAATTCTAGTGACGCTGACTTGTACCCTAAAAGAAGCTCCCTATTTGATAATAGTTGTAGCCCACGCTCACTAATAGTCCCAAACGATGATGCCAAATCATAGGAGACACAATGTTTGCAGTTGCTACTGCTGCCTCTCCCATCTAAGTTTCGCCCATTAATTTGTATAGGTCACCCAAAAGCTCTCCCTTCATCACCACCAAACTCCCTTGGTGCACTTTCAATTGATTTTTCTCTCTAACAAACTTGAGACTTTGCTTGCAAAGCTTTCCAAGTGATAGCAGACTCTTACGAAGTGTAGGGACATGCCGCACATTAGAAAACATTCGAACCAAACATCTCTAATTGCAACCATAGGATAAGTAGAATTGTTACCCAAATAAATAAATCCACAATTCCATAATTTATATGTATGAAATCGCTCCCTAAAAGGAGTCATGTGAAAAGATGCCCTTGAATCCAAAATCCAATGATGTGTAAGTTTAGAGATTTCAATTGCTATCAAAGCATCCACATATTCTGAAATAAATAAATCAGATTCGCCTTCTACTACATTACCTTGGAAACTTTCTGATTCAGCTTTTGTATCAACTCCTTTAGTCCGGCAATCTTTCTTCATATGCCCTGTTTTTTCATAATTCCAACACTTTACCTTCTTCTTGCCTTTGGATTTAGATCTCGATTTTTCTCAATTATAATGTTCCTTCTCGAAAGGTCTTCCTCGTGCTACCATGGCCTCCCCAGAAGAGCTTCCTTGGCTAGATCTCTGCCTCATCTCCTCTGTTAACAATAATGCAACAACTGACTCCATCTTGAGGGTTTCAACATAACTCAAGTTCATAATGAGATTATCCTAAGATTCTAGCATAGAACATAGTAAAATGCTGGCTTTCTTTTCATCTTCAATTTTTACATCTAGGGCTGTAAGCTTGCTCACAATGGAATTGAATACTCCCAAGTGCTCTTGAACTGATGCCCCATCCTTCATCTTCAGATTATATAATTGTCGTCTCAAATAAATTTTATTCACCAAAGACTTTCCTTCATAGAGATTCTTCAACTTTTGCTAAATCCATTTTGTAGTAGTCTCTGTCTCAATATTAAATAATACAGAATCATCTAATGCTAGATAGAGGTTTGCTACAGTCAATTTATCTTTTTTCATATATTGCTCATCTAACATCTCTTGTGGTTTATTTTCTTTTCCTTGCAAAGTAATTTCACAACCATCCTTGATCAATACTACCTGCATCTTCATCTTCCGAAGTGCAAAGTTTGATCCATCAAACTTTGGTACTCATATTTAGTTATCATCACCTTGCCCATCATTGTTTCAAAAATAATCTCTCAAAAGATCAACCTTGCTCTGATACCAAACTGAAGGAACCAACCGGGTAATAATCAAGCACACCTCAGATTACACGGTACACAAACGTAGCAATAATCCAAGTTGTTTTGTAGAGAAAAATAATTGAACAAACAAATAACGTCGCAAGAGAGATAATCAAGAAGCAAATAAAAAAGATAAGCACATCAGATGTAACGTGGTTTAGCCTTTTATCCTTGGCCTATGTCCACAGGCAAGACCTCCTTGATGATTCTTTTATTTATTAATCCACAGCATAAAATTACAAGAGAAAATGATAAGAACTTACCTCTCAAAAACCCCATAACCTTCTCACAACATCAAAGACCTTACCAACAGGATCATCTCCAAAGCATACCCCCAACCCATGTTTACAGCCTCCTTTTTATAGACCAAAACCCTATTTCTACATGAATTAGGATAATAATCAGCTGTTGGATCAAAACAAAAAGGATGGATTGGATGTATAGGAAAGTAAGCCCTATTCCTGCATGAATTGGGACAATAACTAGCCGTTGGATCAAAATAAAATAGGACGGCCTAGATGTATAGGAAAGTAAACCCTATTCCTGCATGAATTAGGACAATAACCAGCCATTGGATTAAAACATGAAAGGACGGCCTGGATGTATAAGAAAGTAAACCCATGCGAGTATAACGGGCCGCGCATAGGTCTGCATCTCAACACAATGATTTCATTTTACACAAGCCTTTGAATTATGTGCTTAGAGATATGACCTAAGCATTTGTACCATAAGGTAGCAGAATTCTTATTTAATTTTTGCTTTGTACCATATGAACTTATTTGCAGTATTTCATTATAGGAACTAATAACATCAAGCATATATACATTATCAATCAAGGAACCAGAACCAACAAGATTTGAATTTTGGTAGAAACTAACTTTAATATTTCCAAATGAATAAGAAAAACCTGATTTGTCTAAAGAAGAAACATAAATTAAATTCCATTAAAAAGATGGTACAATGAAGGTCTCAAATAAATCCAAATAAATTCTAGTTTTTAATTGCAATCTAAAAATCCCAATGGCCTTCAATGCAACTTTATTTCCATCACCCACAAAGATGAATCTTTTAGCATCACTTGGTTGTCGACTTCATAGGCAACCCTGCATAAAGATACTTATGTGAGCAGTAGCACCAGAATCTACCCACCAAGTATCCTTGGGTACTTAAGCTAAATTAACTTTAGAAAAAACTAGAGTCAAAAGCCTACCCTTCTTCACATGCCATGCAACGTACTTGGGACACTGTTTCTTCATGTGCCTCGGCTTCTTGCAGAAGTAACAGACCAAGTCCTCATTCTGCTTCTTTTGTTTCTTATGCTGAGAAGATCCTCTCGTAGCATCCTTAGCTCTCTTTTTTTTTCTTATTCTGAGAGGTTGTCATCAAATGAGCACTTTCAGTCTTATCTCTCTATTGCCTTTCTTTCTCTTGTACACAATGAGATATAAGCTCCTTGAGGGACCACTTATCCTTTTGAATGTTATAACTCACTTTGAATTACTCAAAGTGTGCAGGAAGAGAGATCAAAACTAAGTGTGTGAGCAAGTTCTCAGACAACTCTAACTTAAGTGACTTGAGTTTTGATGCGAGATGAGACATCTCTATGATGTGCTCCCTTTATTCCCTTTTCCTTTATACTTCATGGTGACTAGTTTAGCCAAGAGGTTACTCACCTCCGATTTTTTGTTCTTCGCAAAATATTGCTCAATTTTCTCAAGGAACCTTTTTGGCGTTCTTGCTCTCACAATAGAACCTCGAAACACTTCTGAAATAGAGCATTTCATGATCATCAAGCACATTCGGTTAGAGTGATCCCACTTTTCAATTTTAACCTCAATGAGATTTTTTGGAGTAGCAGTGGGATGCTCCAACCTAAGTGCAAGATCCAAATCCATCCAATCGAGGACAATCTTCATGGTTTCTTTCCAGATATTAAAGTTCATCCCGCTTAGCATTGGGATGTTGTTAACTTGGGCAAAAACTTTAGTAGATTAGAAACTGAATGAAAAACAAAATAAACAAGTACACTCACATCAATAAGCATGTCATACAAATAAAATAATATATGAACAAATAATTTAAATTGAGGACCCATCACAAGATACCTAGTACAACATTAATTTTTCATCTTTGGATAAAAAAATTAACTATAAGTGGTACTCTTAACACAATGATCAAATGCTGATAATCAGTTTTATCAAACAAAAGCCTTTCTTTTGACCAACTTTTGTTCACATGAAAATCTTTATGATCGTCACACATTTATCACTACAAGTATTTTTGTTATTTGGCCAACTAATAACCTTCCTTTGGGCCGATCATTACTCATATAAATAACACACATACACATCTTACATTTCAAAATAAACAAATCTACACAATAGAGGTTACTTTGACAACATATTATTTTAATTAATTTATTTTAAAATGTTAGAAAAATTTGTGCAAATTATACACATAAATTCTATATATTTGTTCATGTAAATATGCCAAAATGCGCGGAACTTGGGACTCTCCTAAGTTAGCCTCTCTTTGGTGTCGCGCGACCTAGCCCTCTTGGTAGCCTATGGCTCTCCCGGAATGCCGGTAGTTAAATCAATGCACTGAGGTACTACCAATAGCCTCCCTCGTTAGTACGCCCTTGATGTTCCTACCAAACGTCCGTTGGATCAAATAGTCTGAGGTACTACCAATAGCCTCCCCCTCTTGGACTATCCCTAAATAAGATCAATAGGAACCAAGAACGTCCAAGCCTTTTTTTTTTAATCCGAATAATAAGTAAATATGTATGTATCTAAATCTTTATTTTAGTCAACACCAAAATTTATTCAAAAGCAATAATACACATTAACTAAAAGTAAAGTCATGAATCCTAGAGTAACATAGAATCAAGAATTGAAACTTAATCCACAAAGCCAAAAGCAATATGAATCAAACCTATCAAATATGAGTACCAAAACAATATCCGATGAATAAAGCCATAATAACTCAAAGGCCAAAATAAAAACGGGATGAATATAGATCATATATATATATATATATATATATATATATATATATATATGTGTGTGTGTGTGTGTGTGTGTGTGTGTGTGTATGTGTGTGTCAGACCAAACAATAGACAAAAAATCTAGAGACCAAAACCCACCATAAGCACAAAGCCAATTTGTATTTATTTATTAATAAAAAAATGTTCCTAATGATCAAACATAACTGCTCAATACCACTTGTTAGAATTTTTTAAAAACCATTAACTATATGAAATTCCAAGATCATCATGTTGATCATTAAGAACGTTAACCAAAAAATACCTGGATCCATTGATGTCGATCATTGACTATCGCAGAATTACTATGACCATCAAATACCGATGGATGAATGCAATAAGGAGTGGTTTATGGCCTTCCTCAACCAAATCACCTTAGCTCCTTAATGAGATCGTCGTCTCTCTTCCTAATGGAAAGAAGAGAAACTATGTTATGATTTGGTGTATTGGGGACTATAACTGATAGGGTGTTTACATAGGGTTTCCATAATCCCCTAAATGATATCTGTTGGTCCAGATGGCAACCCAAGAGGGGGGGATGAATTGGGTTATTTAAAAAATTTTAACACTTTAAAGAAATGTGCCTAATTTGAAAGTGGTTGAGTGCAATGAATAGATAAATGCTAAGCACAAATAAATGAGAGAGAGAGAGAGACAAAGCACATCAAACACAAAGATTTTATAGTGGTTCGGTGTATCCAACACCTACGTCCACTCCCAAGCTTCACTTGGGTCCACACTATAATCCATTTGATTACAGTCGAGTTGTTTTACAAGCTCACAACTCAAACTTATTGTTTTTCTGGGGTCAAAATGAACCCAGCCGGTTTTTCCGGGCTCACCAGCACAAAACCCAACCACAAGCTAACCTTAGCTTATCCCGAGGTATACTACCTCTACTAATTTAATCCCTTGATTGAATTAGTAAACAATAATTTGAAAATAAAGTTTACAATACAAGATAGCTCCTTAAGTGAGCAAATATGCAATTAAATAAACAAGGGTAAGAAAAGCCTGTTTGAAGCGAATTTGATTTGAGCTTTTCTTCTTTTCTTCTTTTCCTCTTCTCCTTTGAAATGTTGAATCAGGCCTCAGCTCAGATTCTTCACAAAAATTGCAGTTGAGAAGTTGGGGGAAAATAGGGCTTTTGCTTTCTTTTCTTCACTTAGAAAATCCTTCGATTTTGAACTTGAATGCCTTGGATTTATCTTTGGACTCTCTTGGAATGGTTGTTGTAAGCTCTGAGTCTTTCCTTTTGATTTCTCTCTCAAGATTTTTGGATTTTTCACAAAATATTTTCTTTTCTTTTTCTATTTTTCTCTCTTTTTTCAAACAGACGGTTCCCCCTTTTTATAGATCCCTTAATCCAAGATTAGGTAGAAAAAATAGCCGTTGCAGAGTAGTTGGATTGCTTCTACACATAAAGAAAAATAGCCGTTAGAGATTAGGTGGAAAAATATTACCGTTGGAGTCCATTCTGACATTTGAAAAATCCGTTCCTGACAGGTTGGAGTCGGCTCCAACTTTTCAGGTGTCGGCTCCAAATCGGGGTGTCCAAAAATAGTAATAAGAAGTTCATTGAGGAGTCGGCTCCGAAAAAGTTAAGTGTCGGCTCGGTGCTATCGGGAGTCGGCTCCGGAATTCAAGGTGTCGACTCTAACTTTGTCTAAAAAATATGCTCTCTGTTCTCAGGTTAGAGTCAGCTCCACAACTTTCAGGTGTCGGCTCCGCAACTTTCAGGTGCCAGCTCCCGAACTCCAGGTGTCGGCTCTGAAAACTGATGCAGAAACCACTTCTCTGTATTTCAGGTTGGAGTCAGCTCCAAAACTCTAGGTGTCGACTCCGGACCGTGCCAAAAATGTAGAAAGGTTCTAATACGCCCTGGGGTTGGCTCCTGACTGTTTGGGTGTCGACTCTAAGTTCTTAACTTACATATTTTCTTTTAATTTTAATTCAAAACTCATTTCCTTACACCTTTTGACTGATTAAACATTTTTAATCCCTGAAACACTTATTGAATTTGTTAAAAACATAGTGAATATACTCATGTCTTTTGTTAATCATCAAAATCAATACTTGGGTCAACAATCTCTCCCTTTTTGATGATGACAAAACATAGATATATGCATGATTAAACAATATGAGTTGCAAATCAAATTTCTCAATTTTAAGTTCTCATAGTTAAGCTCCCCCTGAATGAGGTAGCTCCCCCTATGATACTCAATCTAACATCTTCTTTCCCTTTATCATTAAGACTTAATGAGCATATCAAATTAAGTGCATTTAAAGCTTGATACTTATTAAACCTTGATACTCATTAATTAAGCTTATTTGTTCCAATGCATATACAATCTTCTCTCTCCCTTTTTTGTAATCAACAAAAAGGTTTTAGAAAAGATTCAAGTTTAAAAGAACAATCAAATTTCATTTCATCATCCAAAATTCAACTTTTCATTTAATAAAAAGTAAACATTATAAATCAAAAAGAACTTCATTTCATCAAACTTCATTACATTAAAAGTAATTTCATTTCATCAAAAGAAATTTCATAGCATCAAAAGAAACTTCATTACATTAAAAGTAACTTCATTCATCAAAAGAAATTACATCAAAAGTATCAAAGTGCAGTATTTAATTATTTCTAAGAAGCCTTTGCAATTCTTCTACAATTTTTTCCATTCTTTCACTTTGAGTTCTGACAAATTCCTTCAGTCTTCTATCAATGAATCTACATGCAGTAATAATTTTATCTTGAAGCTCTACATTGCATTTGGAATAGGTTTCAGAATCTCCTCCAATATCTTTAAGTTCCTCAAAAATGTTCTTGAAATCATTCTTTAATGCTTCTAAGGAAGATTCAAGGATTGACTCAATTTTGTTTACTCTCTCATCCAAAGAATAAATATTTCTCTTAAATTCATTAAACTATTGTTGATTTCAGTTTTCATCTCTTCCTTATGATTCAAAAGTAAGGATTTCAATTGTTCCATTTGAGTATCAGAAAAACTGGTAGAAGCTTGAACAAATAAACTTGAAGCAGGTGCAGGAGCTGCTGAAGGTGCAGGGCTACTAGGTCCTGGCAAAGTATGTCTCACAGAGGGTCCAGGTGCTGTAGCTCCAACATCAGTAGCTTTTTCATCCAAGAGACTTTTTCTTTCCCAAATTCCATCCTTTTTCACAAATCCCATTCTATGCACAGTTGCTAAACTATAGTAATCTGTGTGCCTTAAATTCTTTTTGGGCTCATTTTCAGAAATAACAACACCCTGACTCTGAAATGCTAAAGTCAATATCATACCATAGGGTAAAGTAGATCTTTTCTTATTCCCGGCTTCAGCCATATATCAGACCATCATACCAGCCAAATTAATTCGCTGACCAGTCAAAACACTGTTCATAATTACAATGTCTCGCTCTAAGACATACTCAAACCTATCGGTCTTGGGAAATAAAATCCTTCCACATATTATGAAGTAATCTCAACTCAAGAGGCAATTGGTTTGCCCTAATCTCTTCAAATTCAGTAACTTCTCTTCCTAGCATCCTTGATAGAGCATTTGACCTTTCACTTTGAATGCTTCCAACAAGCCCAATAACAGGAATCCCTAAAATATTTCCTAAGATTTCTGAAGTTATATGAATCCTTTTCCCTCTTACTGAACTAACTATTCCTCCATCTCCTCTAGACAGATTGAAATAAAACTCCTTGACTAAGGCTGGATAAGTAGGTAGATCAAGGGAGCATACCTTATCCCAACCTAGTTCTATCAACTGCCGTCCAATGGTGAAACCTTCTTCCTCAAAGAAATGAAAGTCTACCTTCCTGCCCATAGTGATGACTCAGCCTGTTAGAGTGTCGATTTGATAAGGAGGGGCTTGGAGCAGCGCTCGGTGTGGATGACGAGGAAGAGGACGAAGAACTTGGCGAAGGCTGCCTTGTTGGATGCCTCACTGTCCGTTTTTCGATCGTCATCGCTCCACCAAACACATATCACTTACGTTTGGGTGCCATTGAGAGCTAAGGAGTGTTAATTTGAGGGATTTGGGGTTTTGGGAAGAGTTGGAGAGAGTTTGGAGGGGTTAGGAGTCGATTGAAATGAATGAGGAGTCGGCTCTGCCCTAGATAAGTCAACCTGGGACCACTTAGAGTCGACTTCCGCAAAGCGAGGTGTCGGTTCCAGGTCGCTAACACAGTCAGCACTCAAAATGGAGTCGGCTCCACTAAGACGGGTGTCGGCTCTAAGGTCTCAGACCGTGAGCGACACAGACAAGGTGTCGACTCCATAAATTGAGGTGTTGACTCCATTGACAGTTTTAGGGAAAAAAAAGAGTTTCAAACATCCGAAACTTATCGAAATAAAATCAATAAATTTTGAATAAAATCTTTGGAATGTAGAGAATCAAATTGTTTAAATGTCTAGATAAATTGTCCTTAAAATCATGAGAGAAATTTCAAGAAATTAATTGAATTCTAGATAATCATTCCTTAGGGGTTTCAAAATCATTCCAAAGGGTCACAAATTCCTAACTCTCCTCTAAGATAACAAAATCTTTCTTCACTCAAGGTTTTGTAAATATGTCAGCTAATTATTCTTTAATACAAACATAATCAAGATAAATATCACCATTAGCTACATGTTCTCTAATAAAGTGATATCTAATTTCAATATGTTTAGTTCTTGAATATTGTATAGGATTTTAGTTAAGTTTATTGCATTTGTATTATCACATTTAATAGGAGTTTTATCAAGTGTTATGCCATAATCTTCAAGTTGTCACTTAATCCAAAGGATTTGAGCACAGCAACTTCCAGCTGCAACATATTCAGCTTCAGCAGTAGATAATGCAACCGAATTTTACTTTTTGCTAAACCAAGAGATTAAGTTACTTCCTAAAAATTGATACGCACCACTTGTACTCTTTCTATCTAATTTACAACCAGCATAATCAGAATCAGAATAAGCAATCAAATTTAATGTTGAGTCTCTAGAATACCATAATCCTACATTTTTAGTTCCACTTAGATATCTTAGTTTCTTTTTACAGCAATTAAATGAGATTCTTTAGGTTCTGATTGAAATCTAGCACATAGACAAATAGCAAACATGATATCAGGTCTACTTGCAGTTAGGTAAAGTAGAGATCCGATCATACCTCTATAATGCTTTTGATCAACTTTCTTACCATCTTCATCTTTATCCAATTTGCATGAAGGACTCATAGGTGTTCCAAGGGGTTTGATTGATTCCATTCCAAATTTCTTGAAAATTTCCTTTGTGTACTTTGTTTGGTTGATGAAAATCCCCTCTTTGCTTTATTTGATTTGTAGTCCTAGGAAGAAATTAAGTTCTCTCATCATGCTCATTTCGAATTCACCCTGCATTAACTTAGCAAATTCTTGACACAAAAGATTGTTAGTAGCACCGAATACAATATCATCTACATATATTTGTACTACTAATAAATCTTTATCTTTTCTTTTCAAGAATAGGGTTTTATCAACATTTCCTCTAGAGAAATCATTTTCAATTAGAAATTTGCTTAACCTATCATACCAAGCTCTAGGTGCCTGTTTTAAACCATACAGTGCTTTGTGTAATTTAAAAACATGATTTAAAAATTCATGATCTTCAAAACCAGGTGATTGTTCTACAAAAACTTCTTCATTTATAAAACCATTTAAAATTGCGCTCTTAACATCCATTTGAAACAAATTGATATTCATATGACATGCAAATGCAAGTAATAATCTAATTGCTTCTAATCTAGCTACAGGTGCAAAAGTTTCATCAAAATTAATTCCTTCTTCTTGATTATATCCTTTTGCAACTAATCTGGCTTTATTTCTAATTACTATGTCATTTTCATCTAATTTATTTCTAAATATCCATTTAGATCCTATAACTGAGTGACCTTTAGGTCTATCAACTAAGGACCATACATTATTCCTAGTAAATTGATTTAATTCCTCTTGCATCGCTAACATCCAATTACAATCTTTTTCAGCTTCTTCAATAGTTTTAGGTTTAATTTGAGATACAAATGCAAGATGATTATTGATATTTCTCATAAATGATCTAGTTCTTATACCTTGAGATGGATCATCAATAATCAATTCTTTGAATGTCCATAGGCATATCTCCAATCTCTAGGAAGATCTATATTATTACGAGTAGTATCGATAACATCAACCCTAGGAGAATCATCATCTTTAGCTTCTTGTTCATGATCTGAAGATACATCTACATTTAATTTTTCAATACCTTTTTCTAGCAAAATTGTATTTTCCTCATCATCAATCTTTTCTGAACTTGATGCTAAAGATTCATCAAAAACTACATGAATAGATTCTTCTACAATTAAGTTTTTCTTGTTAAATACTCTATAGGCTTTACTAGTTGTTGAATATCCTAAAATATGCTTTCATCGGATTTTGCATCAAATTTTTTAAGATTATCTTTACCATTATTATGAATGAAACATTTACAACCAAATGCATGAAAATAACTAATGTTAGGTTTTCTATCATTCCATAGTTCATAAGAGTTTTCTTAAGAATTGGCCTAATTAGGGCTCTATTAAGGATGTAACATGCCGTGTTTATAGCTTCCGTCCAAAAGTATTTTGTAAGGTTGCTTTCACATAGCATGGTACGGGCCATGTCTTCTAAAATTCTATTCTTTCTTTCTACAACTCTGTTTTGTTGTGATGTTCTAGGTGCAGAAAAATTATGATGAATACCATGTTCAATGCAGAAATTTTTAAATAAATAATTTTTAAATTCTGTGCCATAATCACTTCTAAGAGACACTATGGTGTTGTTTTTCTCATTAGTGACTTTCTTGAAGAATTTCAGAAATATCGAGAAAGTCTCATCCTTGTGAGCCAAAAACAATACCCAAGTGAATTAGAATAATCATCTACTATCACAAACCATATTTCTTTCCTCCTAGACTAGTGGTTCTAGTAGGTCCAAAAAGGTCTATGTGAAGTACTCTAGTGGCCTAGAAGTGGAAACAATATTTTTAGATTTGAAAGAGTTTCTAGTTTGTTTTAAATTACATGCATCACAAATTCTGTTATTTTTAAAATCTAACTTTGGAAGACCTTTAACTAAATCCATTCTAATTAATTTTGAAATTAGGTGTGTGCTTGCGTGACCTAATCTACGATGCCATAGTCATCCAATCTCATTCACATTAGCATTATTAGCAACTAGGCAATAATTACTAGTAGACAGATTGTCTAAATCAATTAAGTATGCATTGTTATTTCTATTACCAACAAATATAATGCTATTGTCTATGGGATTAGAAACAGTGCAAATGGAAGCTTCAAATGAAACTTTGAAATCTTTATCACACAATTGGCTAATGCTAATTAAATTATATTTTAAGCCATCTACATATAAAATATTTTCTATAAAAGTGGAGGGAGTTATTTGAATTTTACCAAATCCCATAATTTGGCCTTTACCATTGTCTCCAAATGTAACAACTCCTCTCTTTTATCTTCAAGGGTGATGAATTGATCCTTGTCACCCGTCATGTGCCTTGAGCAGCCGCTATCAAGATACCACTTACGTTTTGATCTTTTGGCCATAAAACACTCCTGCAAAGTGATCAAATCTTATGTTTATGTACCCAAGCTTTCTTGGGTCCTTCATGGTTAGTAGCAATAAAGATTGTTCCTTCGGAACCCATATTTTATTTCCTTTAACACATAAATTCTTATTAATTTTTCTAAACTTGCATTCATAGGCTTTATGTCCTTTTTGTTACAGCAATAACATGAAACATCATTTTTATCTTGTTTCTTTATAAAGAAATTTTTAATAAACTTTTGTTTCTTGTTAGGCCTATAACCTAATCCAGCTTTATCAAATACAGCTCTTTGATTACTCAATAGCAAATTAAGTTTTTCAGAGCTATATGTAAATTTATCAACTATATTTTTATATTTATCAACTTCTTTCTTTAAGCAACCATTTTCATTAGAAATTGATTCTTTTTCTTTTAACAAATTCTTATTTTCAGATTTCAGTTCTTCAACTTCATGAGTTAGTCTATCTTTTTCTTTGAGAAGATTTAAATTATCATTTTTTAAAGATTTGCTTTTCTTTTTTAAAACTTTAAAATCACTAACTAATTCATTAAATGCATTAAATAATTCTTCAAATGTAAAGTCATGAGTTTCAGTGCTTACTCATCATCTTCTTTTGTCATGAAACAAATGTTTGCAACTTCCTTTTGGTCTTCCTCGGAAGAAGATTCTTCGCTATCGCTCCATATTGCAACATAAGCCTTCTTCTTCTTTTTATAGGCTTTCTTCAATTGAGGACAATCATATATAAAGTGCCCCGGTTTCTTACATGCATAACATATGAGGGGGTCTTTCTCTTTATCCTTGTCCTTCTCTTTTTCTTTTTCACCTTCCATTTTTGTTCCATACTTTTTCTTGTGGAAAGGTCTCTTCTTTGCATAAATTTTCAGAACTTCTTTGCAAGAAGGGTTGTCTCATCATCTTCCTCTTCTTCCTCACTACCGCTTGTTTCCTTTTCTACAGCTTTAAGGGCAATCGTTCTCTTCTTTTTGACTTCTTCCTCTTAATGCTGCTTCATTGTCAGCTCATGGGTCATCAATGATCCAAGTAGCTCCTCCAAAGGTAAGGTATTGAGGTCCTTGGCTTCTTGGATTGCGGTCACCTTCGCTTTCCATGATCTTGGAAGAGACCTAAGAATTTTATGCACCAAATCGAAATTAGTATAGGTCTTATCAAGACTTTTTAGACCATTTAATATCAGTAAATCTAATGTACATGCATGTGATAGTTTCATTTTGTTCCATGCTAAATAATTCATATTTGTGCACTAGAATATTAATTTTTGATTCTTTAACTTGATTAGTACCCTCATGGGTAACTTTTAGTCTATCCCAAATTTCTTTTACGAAAATACATGTAGAAATTCTATTAAATTCATTAGCATCTAAAGCACAATATAAAACATTCATGGCTTTTGCATTGAGCTGAGCCATTTTCTATCGTTCTCATTCCAATCCCTTTCGGGTTTAGGAACTATTGAACCATCTACAATGTGTGTGGGTGAGCTTGGTCCATTACTGATTACACTCCATAGTTCATAATCTAAAGCTTGAATAAAAATTCTCATTCTAGCTTTCCAATAAGAATAATTTGAACCATTAAATAAAGGAGGTCTATTAGTGGATTGACCTTCAGCAAATGAAGATCCAGCTTGAGCTGCCATTTGAATCTTTGACTCTTGATCACTGGATCAAACAAGAAATGAGTATAAGCTCTGATACCAATTGTTGGCCCAAATGGCAACTCAAGAGGGGGGGTGAATTGAGTTCTTTAAAAAACTTTAACACTTTAAAGAAATGTGCCTGATTTGAAAGTTGTTGAGTGCAATGAATAGATAAATGCTAAGTACAAATAAATGAGATAGAGAGAGAGAGACAAAGCACGACAAACACAAAGATTTTATAGTGGTTCGGTGTATCCAATACCTACGTCCACTCCCAAGCTTCACTTGGGTCCACACTATAATCCACTTGATTACAGTCGAGTTGTTTTACAAGCTCACAACTCAAACTTATTATTTTTCCGGGGTCACAACGAACCTAGCCAGTTTTTCGGGCTCACCAGCACAAAACCCAACCACAAGCTAACCTTAGCTTATCCCGAGGTATACTACCTCCACTAATTCAATCCCTTGATTAAATTAGTAAACAACAATTTGAAAATAAAGTTTACAATACAAGACAGCTCCTTAAGTGAGCAAATATGCAATTAAATAAACAAGGGTAAGAAAAGCCTGTTTGAAGCGAATTTGATTTGAGCTTTTCTTCTTTTCTTCTTTTCCTCTTCTCCTTTGAAATGTTGAATCAGGCCTCAGCTCAGATTCTTCACAAAAATTACAGTTGAGAAGTTGGGGAAAAACAGGGCTTTTGCTTTCTTTTTCTTCACTTGGAAAATCCTTCGATTTTGAACTTGAATGCCTTGGATTTCTCTTTGGACTCTCTTGGATTGGTTGATGTAAGCTCTAAGTCTTTCCTTTTGATTTCTCTCTCAAATTTTTGGATTTTTCACAAAATATTTCCTTTTTTTTTTCTATTTTCCTCTCTCTTTTTCAAACGGACGGTTCCCCCTTTTTATAGATCCCTTAATCTAAGATTAGGTGGAAAAATAGTCGTTACAGAGTAGTTGGATTGCTTCTACACAAAGAAAAATAGCCGTTAGAGATTAGGTGGAAAAATATTACCGTTGGAGTCCGTTCTGACATTTGAAAAATCCGTTCCTGATAGGTTGGAGTCGGCTCCAACTTTTTAGGTGTCGGCTCCAAATCGGGGTGTCCAAAAATAGTAATAAGAAGTTCGTTGAGGAGTCGACTCCGAAAAAGTTAAGTGTCAGCTCGGCGCTATCGGGAGTCGGCTCCGGAATTCCAAGGTGTCGACTCCGAATTCCAAGGTGTCGACTCTAACTTTGTCCAAAAAACCTGCTCTCTGTTCTCATGTTAGAGTCGGCTCCAAAACTTAGGTATCGGCTCTGTAACTTTCAGGTGTCGGCTCCCGAACTCCAGGTGTCGGCTCCAGAAACTGATGCAGAAACCACTTCTCTGTATCTCAGGTTGGAGTCGGCTCCGAAACTCTAGGTGTCGACTCCGGACCATGCCAAAAATGTAGAAAGGTTCTGATACGCCCTGGGGTCAGCTCCTGATTGTTTGGGTGTCGACTCTAAGTTCTGAACTTACATATTTTCTTTTCAATTTTGATTCAAAACTCATTTCCTTACACCTTTTGACTGATTAAACATTTTTAATCTTTGAAACACTTATTGAATTTGTTAGAAACATAGTGAATATACTCATGTCTTTTGTTAATCATCAAAATCAATACTTGGGTCAACAATATCTACTTAATTTAATTCCATATCAATTCAGAAATTGATATCAGACCACGTAATTTCAACCCATATCAAATAGCTTATATAATTGAATGAGAATATAAATTGCCCAATATAGAATATGTGATTTCCTATTGATTTACCTAATATAGAAAATTTAATTTCTTAACAATATATAAAATATTTTTTTTATTAATTTACCTAATATAAAAATCGAATTTTTTAACATAATATAACAAATATTTTTTTTATTAATTTACCTGTTATAGAAAATTTGATTTCCTAACAGAATTTGCTTACAATCGGTTTATTGGGCGCACTATTAGTTGAACTCCATTTAAAGCTGTTTATGGTCTGAATCCTAATAGTCCTTTGGATTTAACTCCTCTTCCAACTAATCATTACTTTAGTGTGGATGCTGAAGAGAGGGCTAAATTCTCATCAAGAGAATGCACGAATAGATTCAGGATCAAATTTTGAAGCAAAATGAGAAATATAGAGCTCAAAGCTGATAGAGCGTACTAGACCGGCTGCTTTTAAAGAAGGAGATCTCGTATGAATCCATTTGAGGAAGGGAAGGTTTCCGGTGAGAAAGCACTCCAAGCTTTTTGCCAGGAGCTAATGGTCCTTTTAAAGTTCTTCAACGTGCTAGGGAGAACGCATGCAAGATTGAGCTGCCAAAAGATCATCGTGTTTCGGTAACTTTTCATATTGCAGATCTTTCTCCATATCATGAAGATGAAGAATATAAGGATGGAAAGAACTACTTGTGCATTGCATACAGTACAGAATGTGTGTGTCGTGCACGATGATTGACTATGCGTGTATAGCCACACATATTTAAAATATTTTTGTTCTTTCTTTTACCGCATGTGCAATTAATCATCATGCACGATATGCGTGCTCTTGCACTTTATGCGATACAAAAGAAATTTTTTTAATAAGAATAAGGAAGAGTCTTTCCTAACAAAGGGAGCTTGATACCGAAGCATTTAACGAGAAGCCCAAAGGGCTAGCCCGAATGAAAACATAAGTTTAAGATTAGGTGAGAATGAATCTGATGCAAATTTTGGATTGATCATGCATTTATGGCACCGCATGTGCTGTGGTTCAATAAACCATGATGCACATCGCATGCGCGGTGGCATGGAATGCGCGGTCAAATGCTATGCACGTTTTATGCATCAGAAAGGTCGGTGCATAAAGCTTTTTCCTTATACAATTAAGTTCAATGGGGCTGGATATACGTCTATGTTTCTAAGTTGGTTGTACGGTTATTTAATAAATGTTGAGCAATAAATGCAGCAAATAATGTATCACCACTAAAGAGTAAATCAATAGATGCCTAAAAATAATTATAAATAATATACGTAAACCTAATTAAAGTTGACTAAAGAGTGGTCATGAAATTATATCACATGATTTTTTTAACTTTAATATCTATTTAAACAGTAGCAGTAAAGTATAAATTAAATCATAATTAGAAGGTTAAATACAATTTTTTTTAGCTTGAGAGAAGTGCAAATGCACCCATAATTCAAGAGGCTAGGTCTAATTAATTGTAAAAATGATAAAAATATGAGAATATGAGAATATATATGATAAATCAAATGCAGTTTAGTTTGTACATTTGAATGTAACAAGTGTGATAAAAAGATCCTAAGTGGAAACTAAAGCCATTTTTGGCTTTTGAGAACAATTTTTATTTCCATTCTTTATATTTATTTTTAAATATAAATTTCTTTTTTACTATCTAGTTTCTAGAAAATAGACTTGTTAAGTGAGAAAAAAATAATTTTTTTATTTCTATTTTAGTTATAAATAATCTCGTTTAAAATGATAAATAGTTAAATTAAAAAAATATCATTCACTCTTATGTTTTAATTTTTTTATTATTATTTTTGTTTTAATAAAAAATAATTAAAGTATCGTTAAATAGCTTTTAATTCTCTTCTATTTGAGGTTTTATTTTTTAAAATATATTTCTATTTTCAGTTACGAAATAATTTTCATAAGTATTTTTATTCTATATTAAAAATAAAAATAAAAAAATATTTTGAAAAACCACATACGCTTTAAATTTTTTTTACTTTGTACGGAATCTAAAATAAAAACGAGACTTCGATCCTAGAAAGAGGCGACGGAGGAGGGAAGGATCGAAGGGCAACCTGATTAGTAATGAACAGCCTATCCTCGTAGGCAGCAAAAATCCTATTCAATCAATGGCATTAGATTAGATTAGCGCCGGCCCCCTTGCCGTCTTTAATTTGCACTGCCTGCGATTGACGCAAAATAATAAATCCCGTTTCCCATACATATATAATCCCACTACTATTTCGACGGCACCCATCCATCTGAATAATTTTTTTTTTATTTCATCATCCAAATGATGAATCGAATGAACTTCCTTGATTGATCCACTTGGAAGCAGCAGCTTGTTCAAGCTAAAAATTCAAACAGAAAACCTCCAATCGCATCGCAACAAACCTGAATCCCTAACTCCTTTTAAATCCCCCACCCCCTCGCAGTCTCGATCCTCGGCGCTCCTCCCCTGGAATTTGGAAACATTTGTCATCAAGATTCATATAATTAATTATGAGAAGGTTGGTCCTTTTCCCGTTCCTTCTCTTTTCCCTTCCCTTCTTCTTCTTCTTCTTCTTCTGCCCAGTGTCCGCACAAACCCCTCAGATCAACGTATGGCCCAAGCCAACCACCGTCTCCTGGCCTGTCTCCATCGCCGTCCCTCTCTCCCCCTCCTTCCGCATCCTCTCCCCCTACCCCGACCACCGCTACCTCCGCGCAGCCGTCGCTCGTTATTCCCACCTCGTCCTCTCCGAGCGCCACCGCCCCCTCCTCCCTCCCGCCGTGAACCTCTCCGCCACCGCCCCGCCGCTGGCCGCCCTCACCCTCTCCGTCGCCGACCCCTCCATCCCCCTTCGCCATGGCGTCGACGAGTCCTACTCCCTCTCCATCCCATCCTCCGGATCCGAGGCCCATCTCACGGCCGCCACCGCCTGGGGCGCCATGCGCGGCCTCGAGACCTTCTCCCAGCTGACCTGGGGCTCCCCGCAGGCGATCCCCGCCGGGATCTCGATCTCCGATCGCCCGCTTTTCCCCCACCGCGGCCTCCTCCTCGACACCGCCCGCAACTTCTTCCCCGTCCCCGACCTCCTCCGCACCATTCGTGCCATGAGCCACAATAAGCTCAACGTTTTCCATTGGCACCTCACCGACTCACAGTCCTTCCCCCTCCTCCTCCCCTCCGAGCCCGACCTCGCCCTCAAGGGCTCTTACGGCCCCGCCATGCGCTACTCCGTCGCCCAAGTCCGGCGAGTCGTCAACTTCGCCATGAGCCACGGCGTCCGCGTCGTCCCCGAGATCGACACTCCTGGTCAGTAGAATGTTATAATCACCTCTCTTTCGTCCTTCTTTTCAAATAAACACTGTGTGTTCGTGTTTCAGGGCATACGGGTTCCTGGGCGGGAGCGTATCCGGAGATCGTCACGTGCGCCGGCAAGTTCTGGTCACCGCCCGGCGGGGAGCCGCTGGCGGCAGAGCCCGGCACCGGCCAGCTCAACCCCCTCAACCCCATGACCTACCAGGTCGTCCGCAACGTTCTCAGCGACGCGGCCGCCCTCTTCCCCGAGCCATTCTACCACGCCGGCGCCGACGAGGTGAACGCCGCTTGCTGGAAGGATGATCCGACGGTGAAGGACTTCCTATCCGCCGGCGGTACCCTAGACGAGCTCCTCGAGAAATTCGTGAACACCACGTATCCCTTCATCACAGGCCTCAACCGCACCGCCGTCTACTGGGAAGACGTGCTCCTGAGCTCCGCCGTGAAGGTCGGGCCCGGGGTGCTCCCCCGGGAGACCACCGTGCTCCAGACCTGGAACAACGGGCCGGAGAACACGAAGCGGCTGGTGGCGGCCGGGTACCGCGTGATCGTGTCGTCAGCGGACTTCTACTACCTGGACTGCGGCCACGGCGGGTGGCTGGGGAACGACAGCCGGTACGATCGGCAGGTGGCGGACGAGCCGGGGCGGCCATTCAACTACGGCGGGGGGAACGGCGGGTCGTGGTGCGCGCCGTTCAAGAGTTGGCAGCGGGTGTACGACTACGACATCACTTACGGGCTGAGCGAGGAGGAAGCTGGGAGGGTGCTGGGCGGGGAGGTGGCGCTGTGGTCGGAGCAGGCGGATGGAGCGGTGCTGGACGGGCGGCTGTGGCCGAGAGCGGCGGCGATGGCGGAGGCGCTCTGGTCGGGCAACCGGGACGCGGAGGGGAATATGCTATACGCGGAGGTCACGGACCGCCTGAACGAGTGGAGGCATCGGATGGTGGAGAGGGGGATCGGGGCGGAGCCCATTCAGCCACTGTGGTGTGTGATGCGCCCCGGTATGTGTAATTTGGTCGAATAGAAGAAGGCAGTAAAATCAAAAATGAGGTTGAACTCTCTGGAGAGCCATTAGTGAATCATTTTTCTAAAAAGAGGTTTACATTAAAAAGAATAATCATGTTTCTTTCAAAAAAAGATATTAAAAAAAAAAAGGAGTTGAAGTATCATTGTTGATTGTACTACGATTTGCTACAACATTATATATCTGGTTCAATAACAAAGCACCAAACCTGTATGTCTACTTCATGCGCAATTATGTATTATAATATTTGCAAACTCTGCATTTTTTTTTATAAAGTGAATGCCCAAAATCTAAGTCTTAATCGGTTATCAAGAGTTATATATAAATACACTATAGTTGGTTCTCATTTCACATTATGGCCTGTTTAATTTCAATCCCATGCGCAAGTAAATTTTCATGCAATTCCTTAGCATTTGATTGCTACGGTGAAAGAAAGGGAGCAATGTTTCTCAATATTTGCTACTTATTAGCTAGATAGTTAATGCTTGTTTATCAGCTTCCATAGTAAGAAAAAATAAATTTCTTTTAGGTCATATGGAAAAAGAGGAAACTTACGTCCTTCTTATGTGAGAAAGTTTGATTGAGATCGGTATGATGAGTTATAACTTAGATATATTTATAGCGCTAGTCATATAATTATCAAGCAGGTCATTTATAAAGTCAACATTCGATTAAATTAGAACACAATCCACATAACAAGATGAGCAAATATTTTATTAAAATTTTTAGATATATTATTCAAGGTAAATAATTTATTTTTTCAGCATATTATTTTTTTTCCATCCACAATTTATGTAGCCGATGTTGCAAATGGTCCTTTTGAATGTGTCATGCGCTAACTACTTTTTTATTCCAATGCATGTGTACCAGCATTGGCTTTCTTTTTTTTTTTGATTTAGCTCAAATAAACTATTTCCAATGCAAATCTCCACTTCCTTTCTTGTGTATTTTTATTGGGTTGGGATAAAGTTTCTGACCAACTAAATCTCCAATGCAAATACTTGAAACCAATATTTATTATCTTTACGTCATCGCAGTTCTCATAATTTCTTGATCAATTAAATGCAGGATTAGTAAGGCTAAACAACCATCAACCAGAAAGTACACCCATTGCATAAGACAAATGGATACAATTGAAGAGACTCATTAAGACTGAAAAATTGGTGAATCAAACAAATGAGACCCCAACTTCACAAAGAACAAATATTATGTCAGGAAAGAAAACTATAACCAGAAGTGAGGTATGGTACCATTTTACACAGCATGAAGTCAATGGAGCGCAGAAGGCAAAATGCAATTACTATGATAAATTATTAGTTGCTGATTCAAAAAATGGGACGATGCATCTAAAGGATCATTCAAACTCTTGTATATTTCGACGAAGAAAAGATCCTTCACAACAATACATTGTTCCTAATTTTCAATCTGGCAACAAAGGGACAATATCTAAATACTCGTTTGATCAGGAATGTGGGAGACAAGAACTTGCTACGGCTATTATTCTTTATGGGTACCCTCTCTCTATTGTGGAACATATCAGTTTTAGAATGTTTGCACTGGCTTTATAACCAGTGTTCATAATGCCTTCTAAAAATACCGTGAAGAGCAATATTCTAAAAATATATGATATTGAGAGAAAGAAGGCAGAAAGATTGATCTTCAACAATAACAACAGAGTGGCTATCACTTCAGACATGTGGACATCTAGCAATCAGAAGAGAGGATTTATGGTCATAATAGCTCATTTTATTGATGATTCTTGATTTTTTCAAAGTCGAATTTTAAGGTATGTTTTAAATGATATTATTTTATTATATTTATTTTATAGTCATAAGGTTAGTGATTATATTTTAATAACTAAAATTTAATTTATCTAGGTTTGTTTATGTGCCTTGTCCACACATAAGTTCAGTTTTGTCTGAAGTGATAATGGATTGCCTTTTAAGATAAAATTTGGACAGCAAAGTGTCTACTATTACTTTGAATAATTGCACTACAATGATGCCATGATCGAGTTAATAAGACCTAAATTGGATGAAAATGATTTGTTAGGTCATGATAATTTTTTGCATATGCGTTGTGCTGCTCATATTTTGAATTTGATTGTTAAAGAAGGTTTGGATGTAATTAAAGTTCGGATTGAAAAATTTGGGATAGTGTTTGCCATTGGACTGCTACACCAAAAAGGAAGGAAAGATTTGAAAAAATAGTGAAGCAAATGAAGGTTAGTATCACTAAATGCTTGAGCCTTAATCATCCAACTAGGTGGAATTCGACCTTTTTAATGCTACAAACAGAAATTTTTTATAAAGAAGTGTTTTGTCGATTGAAAGGAATCAAAGAACTGCATTATTTTGATTGCCCTAATGAAGAGAAATGGAGATTTGCAAGAGAAGTTTGTGAAAAGTTACAATTGTTTAATAAAATCACATCAATATTTTTTGGAACAAAGTATGCTACTGCAAATTTATTTTTCTCAAAAATTTGTGAAATCAAACTTGCATTGATAGAGTGAAAGTCCTCTCCAAGTGAAGTGATACAATCTATGGCAGAAAACATGTTGAAGAAATTTGATAAATATTGGAATGTGATTCATGTTGTTATAGGAGTTGCTATTGTTTTGGATCCTAGATATAAGATATCTTTGGTTGAATTTTATTTTGATCGTCTTTTTGGTTTGGAGAGTTATGTCCTTGTGGGTAAGATTCGACGTTCTTGTCTTGATTTGATAAATGAGTACCAATCACGAAAATCAAGCTTGAGAGATACTAGTGCATTCCATATAGATTCATTGACTTCTGGCAGTAGTAACATGGTTACTTTTGAGTTGTATTTGAGGCAAAAGAAAAAATAAAAGATCGGATCTTCTAAATCAGAGTTGGACTTCTACTTAGAAGAGGATGAAGTGTCATTTAATCCAGATTTTGATGTTTTAAATTGGTGGTAGGTGTATGAAATGTAATTTCTTACATTGCAAGTCATTGCTCGAGATATATTTGCTATTCATGTGTCTAAAATAGCTTATGAGTCTGCATTTAGTACCAGTGGAAGAATCATAAGTCCTCATCGTAGTAGGCTACATCCAGACACTGTGGAAGCTATTATGTGTACTCAAAATTAGTTGTGGACTGCTGAAAAAAAGGAGTATGTATAACGACTTATTCATTATTTTTATTTTTATATGTATATGTTGATATTTATTTATTAGTTTTTCTTCTCGTATAGGTGGTATGATAGGAATTATGGGAGAAATAGTAGATTGCGTGTTGAATAAGGATATTGACACCAATGAGATAGGTCTTTTTCTAAATTTAACTGGAATCAGGACATAATATTTTAAATATTCTTAAATGTTATAATTCTTTTTGCAGAAAGTCAGAATTCCCAAACTCAAGATTAAGAATTGATATAGTAAAAGATGGAACTCGATGGTTATGCCTTCAAGTGGTCGATTCTGCCAGGTCATTCTTATTACTTTTCTTTAAATTTCTATGGAGAAAATTGTTGCCTTTAGTGTTTATATTTTAGAGCATTGGTTTGATGGGGATACTCATCTAGTTGGTTTTGTAATATTGAATCGTTTGAAATTTTTATCGTGCAAATTTGAAGTTTATTGGAGGTCAAATGCTCTCCTAGACTATGCATAATTTTAGTGAATAAAAGCTTACCGGGGCTGGGACAGTCCTACCCTAAACTTTTCATTTTAACCCAAACAAAAAAATTTCTTTTTAACCCAAACAAAAAAATGAATAGCTACCTTAAGATAGAGGAAGTCATAATATAATTGAAGCAGACACAATTTAGTTGAGGAAAGTAGAGCCATAAGAGTTGCTCTTTCATAGCAGTTTCACTTATTATTTCATTGGGTTACAATTCTTAGGTTTGTGTTATTAATGTTTTCCATGTTGTGTTACCTATGTATATGTATGATTCTACTTTCTTGAAATCATGGCTTCACATGGGGGTATTTAAATAGAGTTACAAGAAGGCTTTTCTACAAGTATGCATGTGTAATAATGCATTTGTAAATAACTGAATGCTTGAGCCTTGAACTTAGTATTTTTAGTTGATGAAAAGTGTCTACACAATTGGACTTTGCTTATATAATCTAATCCTATCAACTTCTTGTTAAATCCTATTTTTTGTTCTAAATTTTGTCATGCCCTTGTATAGACTATCACCGTAAAATATGACTTTTTTATTTTTTATTTGGACAGGTATGGGACGGGAATAGGGATCCCCATTTCCCAGCGGGTACGAGGACGAAGATTGAAATTTCATACCCGTCGGGGATGGAGATGGAAACGAGGATGAGGTTAATAAATGGGTATGGGGAATGGGGGGGTCATCCCCGTCCCGACCCTCCCCATTGCCAATCCTATTTCTAGCCGCCCAACAATTTAATGCTAACCCAACTTCAAATGCCAAATCAGGCAACTCAAGATGTAATTGCATAGATGCAAATCTAAAATATGGATCATTTAGATTATGGCACCATAGCAGCAATCATAATAATAATAATAATAAGCATTCCTAAAATAATGTGTCCAAATTGTGCCATATCTTGCATCTTATCAAGATCTAACAGGTAGACATCAGTTATGGCACCAAAGTGGCGAGTATGCATGAAAAGCAAGCAGGTTGTAGAACTTGTCTGCATGCAAGATTAGTCATGGAAATAACTACTTTAATGAAAAAGGTAAAGCAATGCTCATTAGATATGGATCTAGCGAAAGTTCTTGGACTTGAGGAATTCGCTTTTCTTATCCCCTGCAATTATGCAGTGCAAGCTCAATTTGGAAGACAAGGTATAATGCTTATCTTTAACAAAAGCAAAGTTATGATATATGCCAGCTAAGTATGCAACATTTATAACAGCTATCATTTCAGTAGATGTTAATGACCTTGAGTAACATCGTTACTCTTTTAGAAGTTATAGAATAAATGTTCCATTAAAAGTGACATATGATAAGAAAGACAGACTGAAAAATTTGACTCTATTCCAATTAAGGATAGAGGCCAACCCTAAATTCTTATTATTTTGGTCAAACCATAACTTTCATATGTTCAAATCCTAAATGACTCTTTAAGGATGTCCTATGCCCTAGGAAGAATGGACTCCATAGCTATCAAGGACCATAAGTATGCAAAACCCTTTTAGAGACTCTCTTTCTCTCTCATTGCTACTCTTCATTTTCCTTTCTCCTAAATTCCTACTAACTTAACCATTAGAGGTTTCATTGGAGAACATCTCTAGCCTTCTTGCAAGTCTCCTCTTTGGCAAATGGTGCTTTATTAGGCGATTTTTCATCTACTTCAATAATTAGGATCTAAAGGCTAATTTTAAATGTCAATAGGTTGATAGTGTTTATGAGAAAGTGAAAAAATAATAATAATAAGTATGTCATCAAAGAAAGGAGGTTAAGGGATGAATATTGCTTAGCTCTCTTTTCTCAGCATTCAGGTTGAGATTAAAAACTTCAATGGGAATCTAGCCAATCATGTCATCTTACAACTAGTAAGAGTCATCACACAAGATCTGTTCGACATGCTCATACAATATAGCAAAGCTCTTGGCCTAGAGAAACATACAAGAAACTAACCTATGAACAAATTGAAGCTTATAGAATGATGAATCTTACCAATTGTGTATTGAAGAAGTGTACCATCCCTAGGACCAACAAACTAAGGACATGTGCTATAGCAACCATGTTTGGAGAGAGTCCAAAGATTTATTCTCAAACAAATTGAAGCACCAAAACTTTTCAACAAGCTAACCTAAAGATCCGCCAGATCGGTAACTTGAGCATATGAATCAGAAAATTGAGATGGTAATGGTGTAGATCAAAGGCAAAAGAAGATGCAATGGATGAGCTAGATCTTTCAAGAGAGCCGACCCCATCAATGGCAATACATAGGATGCACGTCAATAACAACACCCACATGAATGCATGCCGACCTCAATGATGATGCACACAAGGTGCATTGACCTTAAAAATGATGCACATAAGATGTATATTGACCTTACAAGATTGCACCTTGGTTATGCATTGATATCAATAAAGACAAGTAGAAGAGATGAGCTAAAGATGAAGTTCGAAGAGATGAGGCCATAGGTCATTGGTGCTATATGGTGACCCTTGAAAGAATAATAAAGGTTATAAAAACACTTCTTGAAAGTTTAGCCATAAGAGATGAGCTCAGAAAGAAATGAGGTGAGCTCATAGAAGTCCAGGATGCAAGGCTCCAATATATGAGAATAGCCAAGTGCTCACTAAAATGATTGTGCTCAAGTATGAAAAGTTGGTTTAATAAAATTAACTTAAGAAGAATTGATTAGATAAAAGCAATATGAAGAGCTAGCTGCACAAGCAAACCAAAGAAGGATGAGAGATAGGGGATGCACCCTTGAACCATTTAAAAGCCTTAATTTGATCTAAACTCGATGGAGATGTAATAATGCCTATCTTGATCGATCAGTTACCAACCATCAAGAAACTCCTTTAATTTAACCTAGACTAGGTTCGAGATGAACCAATTATCTTTAGTTCGATCCATTAAGGATAACAAAGTTAAAAGACTAAGAAAGTGTGAAGGAGTGCAACTTACAAGACCGATCTAAAAAAGATAAAGCCTCTTATGGTTTACTTGCATCGATTATAAGAGTCAACCTATGAAGGTAATTGAAGCTAATGTCTAGTGTTTCAAAATTCTTCAAGGAGTGGTGTTAATCATTTCAAGTTTCATCAAAATCCTATCAATTAATTTAAAGTTTAAAGATTGTTGTTCGAAGACAACATGAAGAACCTAACAAATTGAAAAAATAATTTGAGTTTAAGGGTCATTAATGGAAGATGACTTGAAGAACTTGAAAGAATTGGAAGACTGATTAATTCGAGTTTAAGGGCCATCATTGAAAGATAACTTGAATACTTAAAAGGATTAAAAGATTGTCTTACTTAAATTTAAAGGATATTATTGGAAGATGATACAAAGAACTTGAACAAATTAGAAGGCTACTTAGTTCAAGGATAAGGGTTATTATTAGAAAATGACTTATAAGACTTGTCTTTAAAGGTAACTAATTCGAGTTTAAAGGTTATTAACAGAAGATGATTTGAACATAAAAAATTAGGAAGCACATAGACCAAAACCAATTTTAAATGCCAGTCCAAGTAATGGTTCTAAGGAGTTTGTCTAACCAAATTGACAAGATGAAACACCTTTAGCCTAGAATATAAGGCCAATTCAAATTAATTGGTTTGACTATTTCCTTAACTTAAGTCAAAATTACAATTCGAACATAAAAATGAGAAGCAAATAATGTGACATAAAATAAGTATCCAACCAACAGGCAATGAATGGTGAAGCTTAAATCTATTCCAATTAAGAATAGATGCTGGCCATAAATGTTTATAACTCCAATCAAATCGAAAGTGACTCTCGGGTCTTTAAACCCTAAAACAGCTTTTCAAAGATTTCTTTAAGCCATATAAAAACCAGTCTATATAATCATAAATAGACAATAAGGACCGTAAACATGATAATAAATTTAAAAAAATCTATTTCTTTTTTTACCCCATAATCACCCCCTGTTTTTTTTTTTTTTTCTCATGATCATGAAGACACCATCTGAAGAACATCTTCAGTCCTGTTCTAAATCTGCTCCCTAGCAACTGGCGTTTTCATTAGACGCGTTTTCTCATTTTCCTCACCAATTATAATCTGAAAGTGAATTTTAGACGTCCATTGCATTTTATTAATGTAAAGTTTTATATTACAAGAGAAAAGGTATAAACGATAATATGATACAAGTTTGTGAGTGCACTCCCCTCCATTTCTCAGTACAATGGGGCGATATAGTACAGTGGGAGAATCTCCTCTTCCCTCACTCTTCCCTTAAAAAAAAAAGAAAAAAATCAGACGTCAACAACTTCATTCTGGTTTCATGAGTGATTTCTTCTTAAATGGTGCTGTTTTTAGGTTTTGTACATCTCTCTCGCCAGTTTTCTGAGTTCTTTTAGCGTCCCTTCATAGCACCCTTGGCTTGGCTTAAGAAACCGTCGTTCAAGCTGTAACCTGAACCCATGAATTCTTTTGCAGACTAACGTCTCGTTTGAGGCAAGACCAAAACGTTTGGGAAATGGAAACAGGCCCACGAAATGCATGTCTCATGTTGACAAAGCACTGGATTTGATCGAACTGAGAAGTTTAGGACACGCAAAAATCTGAGGATTATAAATATTTAGATTGCTGTCGATGCTCAGATTGAGAAAGATTAATGCAAATTGTGATTGAAAAATTTTTGGACGAGCAAGAGGGGTTGAGCAAGAACTAATAAGTGCCTGTTTAGCATTATTATGACACCACACTGAGATTGATGTCAAAGATAGCATTTGCTCAAAATTTCTTCTATCACTTGCTATAATTTTCACCCTATTTTGAAAGCAATAACCATTGACACCAAAAGATCTTAACATTTTATTTAAAAAAATGAAAGTAAAATGTTTGATCATACATCTTCCTCAGTCCAGTTCATTTTTATTCTTGAATTTAAAAAAAAAAAAACAGAAAGCCAAACTAAAGAGGCCCTAAATATGTCTTGGCAAGACGAACAGGACATCGCTATAAATTCAGCAAGGTGAAATAAAATTTACCTGTTTAATTCAGAATATGGATCCCAATGATGCAAAGGAGGCACATGGAAAGAAATCGCATGGAACGAAACCAAGTGTTATGACATTCTGAAGCAGGTTTAATTGCAGCGACAAATAACAAGTTTCAAGGCGTTACATGATGTCTCAAAGAATTTTCTTCATCATATAATCCATCCATTGAGATCAGAAAACACAGATAATTTCCCAATTATATTCTTATATGGGTTGGATAGCTTGGGGGAAAGACATCAAAACAGATAACAAAAGTATTTACTTTGTCAGAATCAGTTAGATCCACTTTAGGCCCCTTCTTCATTGATGTGGAAGTGTGTGATAACAGGGTATTATCTCAAACTTGCATTCAAAGGGTCTTTGTTCTACTTTCTTTTCCATTTGAAGTAACCCAGCAAGGATCCTAAGCTAGGAAACATTAGGTGATGACCTTGCAACGCATCATGAAAGAATTAAATGAGACTTTTTCTTTTTTCTGGTTCTTTTCCCTGTAATAACAATATCTCTTGATCAGCTTATGATGATTGTACATTAATACAGTTAACCATTCACCTTTCTACACTACATAAGCAGAACATTTGTTTTTCCAAAAAAAAAAAAAAAAATACATTACATCCTGCAATTAAAATCAGATGGAAATTATTAAGACGTAATTTCAGAGGTTTTGCATCATTTTTTTTTTTTTTTGCATCTATATATCTAGAAATATTTGGATTTAAGTACTGGGACTTCTTATAGATGTTGGATCTTGAAAGAAACAAAACAAAATTAAGAGAACAAAAGACCATAAGGTTTGAGGACACAAATAACCATGTGTTCCAAGAAAAGAATTTTTTAACCTTGTGAATGACAAATTGCTTGAAATTCCAACCTTATTTTGCATATTTGCATTTCAAAATATGTGGTCTGGGATTTGGGGGTACCCAGGATGGGAACTTTAAGTTTATGACTAAGAATTATTCTGCTAGTTAAAAATAATAATAAAGCTATCAATTCAGAAAAACCGCAACTTTTCCGGAGGGCCTTTGCACTACCATGAGTTTTCCAGAGGGCCTTGCACTAGTCATTCATTTTTATAATGATCAATTTAGTGAAAAATTTTCCAAATATCTATTCATATAGGAAGATTATAAGATGTGATTAGCAAATTTTTAAGCAATGGCCTTAGCATGGTAAACATTTCGAACATGAAATTGAACTTTATATTTTTGAAATTGAGCAAATAATAAGACATAAATACATACAGAATTTGCAAACAATGTTTCCTTACATAAAAGGACACTTCAAAACTAAAGAACAACATGGAAATTCAATGTCATGGATGCTAGCACATATTGGTTTCGACTGGCTAAGCAAGACAAAACAATCTGGTAACCCAAAAGGCATACCAGACATATCATCATGCTTTTCCCAGAAAAGTTCAGAAATCAGAAGAAATGCCTGCTGTAGTTTTCCATGTCTCTCAAAATCACCTTTATTTTGCAGTGTGTTCCCTGGGATGACTTCTGATATATGAAGGCAAGAGGTCAAACTTAAGCACACAATTGTCTCCATATAGAAAGGTCATGTTCATAGATGGCTGACTTCTCAGTTCAGGTGTAATACCTCAGAATTTCAGAGAAACATAGATCTGATCCAAGGAGAAAAGATGGAAAAATCTGATCCAAGGAGAAAATAACTACTTCAATACACCATAAAAATACAAACATGATTGATATTAGAAAGGTCCGGGAAAAAGTCAACATCTAACAAATTCTATTATATTCAAAATATCTTCATGAAGATAACAGTAAGCAATAAAATTCAAGAAAAAAGATTATTATTCACAACATCAACTGAAACTGCTTATGGGCTCTATGCTGCACGCATTTCCTGAGTAAGATGCCAGATCAGATCTCTTGTAACAAGTGTTTCATAAAACAAATCAAATGGGTTTATGAAATACCAAGGAACCCATGATTTTCTTACTGGTTTTTTAAGATCTCAGTTCTCCATTTTAGGATTTCAGAATCCAACTGTTCAACATTTCATTGCATCTTCTCTTCTCAAATACCATTTTCCTACTCTTCTTTTCCTTCATGCACTTTCTTATCTTCCACCTTCTCCCCCATTTTCTCTCTTCTCCATCCACCATCCATCTCCCCTCTTTACCTACTCCATATGCCCTTCCTCCTCCAATCCATCCAACTGCCCTCCCCAACCCCATGCATTCACCTGTTCATCAAACCCACCCCTCTGTATTTGTCACTTTCTTTATCCACCTCCCCATCTCCTTTTCTCTCTTATTTTGTTATGGTATCTCGATATCTTTATCATCCGATCCCCAAAACTTCTTCCACCAGGCAACAAAACTTGGTCTAATCACAAAATTCTAAAAGCTCTTTTTAAGAGAAAACTCTAAAAGCATATTTTTATAATATCAGGTTTTAGAAGAGTGGTCTTCCTAAAAGCAATAGCTAAAGCTCTCCAAAGAGTCCGAACAAGATCCCTTGTCATATATTTTATGTAATTTCCATCAAAACCCCTGATCAACAATCAAAAAATCCTAATTACATTTTCGAAATAATAATGCTTTTGAAGCATAAATGGTAGGTTTGCTCCTTTGATTAGAAAAGAAAAATATCCAAGATGCATCCTAATCACTTTACCATAAACATTAAAACCAGTGAAGTTAGATTATATACACAAATATGGCACATGTGATACACCTGGCTTGAAAATCATGGACAATAGAATGCAGTGGCAAACACATACACATTAGTGAGCTGGAGTTCACACATGAAATGGATGTTGAATGTTCGTTTTGCAAAAGGGTTCAAGATAAAGGTGATACTGTCAGTTGAGAAATGAGCATAAACATGGAGGTGATATAGTAGAGAAACATCGTGTCCCTGAGAAACATATGCTAACAAAGTGAGCACCTCACGCAATGTGAACACCAGAGTTGTGTTTGTTGCCGTAAAATCTCGTTCTCCGACTTGGATACGACTCTCGTCAGGACCAGGATGATGATCTCCCGTCTGGATGGACCTGCAAGACAGTCTTCACGCCAGAAGCGTTGGGGGTAGCCCCTGTGAAAGACCCTTCGACATCCAATTCGGAAAAATTTACAGCAAGCAGATATAAGGAGAAGGCTCCTGCAGGAGAGTCCCTCAAGAATGGCTTCTTGAGAGCTGAAAATTTTGCTTGAGCTTCAATGGGTTCTCAATGAAAGAGTATGCGTACCTCAAAAAACTTTAGGACAGAGTATTTATAGATGGCTGAAATAATGGCGGGCAGTTACCTAACTTTTTGAATGTGCCTCAGGGAATCAGAAACCATCATGATTCGAATCTGATTCGAATCAAGTTAGTTACGAGGCCGATAGGATTTGAATCCCGTTTGTTATTAGAATCGACAGCCAAGTAAGCTAATTTGTGCTTTAAGATTAGGTTACATGGTTATTTATGGATAATATGCCATATTTGGCTTTATTCCCTTCTTAGGGAGGTTGGAAGCTGCCGCGATCGAAATCCCGTCAAATAATTAGGGATCTGATTTTATGTTGATCGTGGTTGGAGGGTTGTACTCGGCTCCCAGTCCCTATTTCGGAAAGATTGTTCTTGGTGCTGCCGAGGTATGGAAAGGC
The DNA here is from genome assembly GCA_900491605.1 of Calamus simplicifolius. Classification (NCBI taxonomy): domain Eukaryota; kingdom Viridiplantae; phylum Streptophyta; class Magnoliopsida; order Arecales; family Arecaceae; genus Calamus; species Calamus simplicifolius. Next base: position 156,516 of record UESW01004692.1, read on the forward strand.
TCAGTCTTGCCGAGGTATAGAGGCGGTTCGGTCCTGCCGAGATATGAAAAGGCTCGGTCTTGCCGAGGTATGGAGGCAGTTCGGAATTATTAAAGCTTGGACCTGTCGAGGTACGACAATTTTGTCTTTTTCTAAACGTGATATCTGGCGGGTGAAAATCGAAAATGAAATTAACATTTTTGTCATATGCATGGATATTAATGCAATGATAATTTTATCCCTTATCACATGCCCCCACTCCCTAGTCCAAAGTGTAGGTTCGGGTGTAGGGAGTAGAGTTCCAGATGGGTTCATGCGACGAAAGGAATTCAAACTGGTGGAGGTGTGTCATGAGACCCTCATAAATGTTAGGCCGTCGTTTCATCATTTCTTCCCATCGTACGAGAAGAAAACCCCTCACCTTCCGCTATTGGCTGCAGGTGGAATGACATGTGGCAGGCTCAGGGCTTAGTAGCATTCGGGTTAAGGTTCAACGATGCATGGGGATCCTTGCTGAGATGGTTTAAAAGGAGTCGAGCGACGCTATCCTCGGTTACGTTTTCTTCCTATTTTCTTCTCCAAAGACCGAACATTTTCGATCCAGAAAGCAATATGGCTGGTGCCTCTTCTGCTGATCTTGGAGACACGGAGCGTCCTACCGATGTTGCTTCGACGATAACTCCGGCGGATCTGAAGAGGATTTGCCAAGATTACTGGTTCATAAGCGATATTCGAACGCGAGTTCCTGATCTGGGCAGAGGGTACCTAATCAACTGAAGATGGAGGCTTTTTTCTATGAGAAAAGTTTCAAAGCGGGTCTTCGTTTTTTCTTTATCCTCTGATAAAAGGTGTAATGGAGTATTATGGAATCTGCCCCACGATGGTCACACCGAATAGCTGGTGTTACATTATCGGGTTTATCTCAATGTGCGTGCTTATGGGAGTGACGGCGATAATTCCTTTGTTTCGGGCTTGCTACAGTCTTACATCCTTCAAGGATTCATCTTGACCTTATATAGGACCATGAAAGAATTTCAAGAGGTTCTATTCTCCAAGGTCCCGACCTCCATCAAAGGATGGAAGTCGCGATTTTTTCTCGTTGAATGGGATGCTGCATACGACTTTCCCCATCAATGGGCACCTCTCTCCGAAGCCAAACCATCGCCCGACACTATCGAAGATGAAAAAAGAGAACTTCGACATTCTTTACGGTAGCAAGGCAACCCCTTAGGTGAGTTCTACATCATTTCTCCCATGTTTAGATATGTTTGTAAGAGCGTAGCTGACCGTCCAATAGTTCATGTGTTGCAGTGATCAGGTCCGAGCTTGGGGCTCAGATGAGAGGAATGCTAGAAATCGACTCTGGTGGTCCAAGCAGAGGGAAGGCCGTAAAGCGCCCTCGCACCATATTGTCGAGTCTTGTGAGAGGAAAAAAGGCTAAGGTTGAGCAAAAACCTTTACCTCCTTCCAAACTTAGGCTAGCCTTACCGAGCCACTCATAGGAGGTGGCTAGGTCTCGGTCCCCAAGTCCTCCGAGGGGAGGCATCAGGAAGGAGTCTAATATAGCTTTCGTCGTAGCTCCAGAGTCCGGGAAGCAGATACTGAAAGATGGATCTGAAGGAACGATGGTTCGGGGAGAGTTGGGGCCCGCTCACCCATCTGAATCAGCGGACGATGGTTTTCAAATAACAGAGCTTCATTGCCCCATGGTTATCAATGTGTATTACCCAAAAGAAAATGGTTCCATGAGTCAGCAAAAGTTGAAGGAATTGCTTTTGGAGGATTGTGCGGCTGCCATAGCGGCGAGCGTTGTCCCGCTCGCGGTGGAATCTCCTTCCCGACGAGGAGAGGAAAAAAGGAGGGATCTATCGGGCGAAGAGGGAATCCCCTCGGCGAGGCTAGATGAACCAGGACCTTCGAGGACATCGGCAAGTGACGATGAGGGGGAATAAGCCGGCTCAACCCTCTCATCCATCCTTCAGGCCTTCCTACCGAGGAATTACGATCTCGGATTGACAACTCTCTTGCCTTTCTTTTTTCGGATAAGAGGGATCCTCCTGAAGAAGAGGAGAAAGAAACCGACAATCGAAAGGTCACTTTTACAGTTGAAGGGTATGAAATACCCTTGGACTTGAAGGACTACGTGTCGATCCCCGATCGATGCATCTTGAGAGATATGAACACTTGCCTTTAGGTGAGCACTCTTTTTTCCCTCGTCCTCTTGGATATTTTATATAGCTCCCTAAGCTTGCTTATTTTGCTCTATTGTAGGCAACCGTCCTCCATCGGGTACTTTATAGACGTTTAACTTCCCAAGAGAGCCACAGACGAACTCTGGGCGAAACTGAGGCACTTCGAAGTGAATTAAGTTCAGCCCGCCAGCACTCAGAAGATTTAACGAAGATACAAACTGAGCTTGAAGAAGCTCGGAGATTAGCCAAGGAAGCCCAATTAGAGGCATTAAAACTCCAAGCTGAGGTTGCTGAACTTGAGGGGGCTCAGAGATCGGCTGATGAAGCTCGGTCAGAGTTGTTGAAGTTCCGTGCTGAGGCCGCAAAAGAGATGGACTAGTAAATGGCAGAGTAGCCAAGGAGAGATGCAAGTTCGAGAGTCGATTTGCATCTTATCAGAAACAGGTCGCCGACCTCAATGCCGAATTATACCAAACATGACTCGATGCCAGCAAAGATCGGGACGATCTTGAACATTCCTAGTAGGAAATGAATAAGTATAAAATGGAAAGAGATCGGTATTGGAAAAGGGCTAAGACAGCGGAAGCCGAAACTGCTTGGCATGCTGAAGAGGTATATTTGTCCATTTTTCTAACCGAAGTCAATCTGACTATTCATTTTGTTTGTTATTTTGCTTTTTCAGCTGCAAAAGACTGTGGCCGATAAGATGGAGAAGATGGAAGCTTTGATCGAGGATTTATCCTCGAGCGAAAAGAAACGCTTCGAGCTCGAGTGTCGAGTAATCGAAGTCGATGGTCAAATAGCTTTAGTGGTAGAAAATACAAAAAATCGAGCGAGTTTACTGAAGCGCAACTCCAGTTCTCTAAGGAGGCATATCGAATTAGGACGAATGAAGTGCGGATGAGGGTAATCCAAGAGTACCCGGACATCGATCTCTCGTTCCTAGAGACCAAGAGGTATTGCTTTTTGCCACCGGCAATCGAAGCCCTGGCGGCGACTCCCTCATCCGCCGATGATGACGATGATGATGAAGATGCCCCCAACATTGACTTTGAGGTGGTCTCAAAGGGAGATCCGATCAAGGTTCCTCTAGAGTCTACCCAAGAAGCCGAGGCTTCACAATTTGCCATTGGGGAGGCTGAGGCTTCTCAGCCAATTGTTGACGAGGATATGGCTTCGGGGCCAAACCACGAAGAGGCAAACATTCCCTTGGCTATTGAAAAGATGGACCAAATGGGAGATCAGCCAGGTCAGCACACCCTAAGCATTGTCGAAATCGCCTCCGAGGATGAAGCCGGGACTTAAAGATTCATTTTTTCTGCATTTTTCCTCCTTTTTGTAATATGGATAAACTTATGAATGAAATTCCATTTTTTTCAATGCTGTTTTGTTGCTTGGAATGTTACACGCTTGGTGTATTTTTCTAACGTGCCTAGGGCTTGCTAAGCTTGGTCATTCAAACTTGACTTCTTTATTATGTCAAATAGGTAGATCGGTTCAACCAGAACTTAAGAAGTCCTTGGCAATTTGGTCTCACTGAGATAGGAGAAATCGTTCGGATTTGCTAGAACGAAATGAATAGTTTGATTCTTTTGAAACTAAGGAAACCACTCGGCCTTACCGAGGTAAAGAGTAGGGGTGCAACTTGGGCCAGGTTCAACCCGAACCCGGCCCGCCGAACCGAATTTCAACAGTGCTCAAACTCACCTTTGCCCAACCCGAACCCAAAATATCCGGGTTCGGGTTGCAGTCAACCCGACCCGGGATAACCCAAACCCGTTATAACTTATTCTCAAATCTCAATCAAATCGGTCCGGGTTCGGGTTGCAGTCAACCCGACCCGGATAACCCAAACCCGTTATAACTTATTCTCAAATCTCAATCTCCGCTCGAAGCCTCGAATCGCTCCGCTCGCCCGCTTGCCCTCTTTCTGGTTTCTCAACCCTAGCTCCCGAGTCCCGCCTCCCATTCGTCGCTGCCGCTCGCCTTCGTGACTTCGTCGGACCTAAGAGCTACCAGATCTTTCCGATCGTCACCGGCGAGCAACGAAATCCCATGTATTTTTTCGTTTTTATTTATCTGCTTTTTATTTCCTTCCCTTATTATTTCATCGTGAATCCGTGACCGTGAATCTCAGCCTCCGATATGGCCCCAATCTCTTCAACGGAGAAGAGCTCCCATCTTCTTGATCAAAACCCTGAGATGTTCCGATCTCAAAAACACAGCCACCGGCGGTGGCCACCATCACCAGTGATCGGTCTAACCAAGAAGAACGACGGCCGTAGCCCGCGGACAGCTGACGAAATCCAGTCCTAATGGCCAAGAACCATGAAGTTCTTGACCTTCTAACGGCGCGCAGCCGTGAATGGTGAAGAGGCACAGTGCTAGGCAGCCTCCGGGCAAGGTTTTTGGTTGATTTGAGATCTGATTAGTATTCTTACTGCTCTCATTGGTTTAGATCAGTCTAAAGAGAAGAATGACGAATGAAACAAGGATGTGCTACATGATGTCCGGCTCCCTGTTGCCGGCGCCGGAGAAGAAAGGGTACTGATCGGCGATCTCTCTCCGGATGATGAAGATCCTAGCGACACCGGTGGTTCACCGACTAAGGACCTGCGATGTCTGCAGTTTTCAAACGATCCGAGCTATAAGTGGGGGGTAAGACAGAGACTGTTCCCCCTCCTTATAGTTTATTGTCATTGTTTTTGTGTTGGTGGCAGTGCAAGAATATTTTGTCAACAATAGCATTATTATAAGAAGTGGACCTGTTTGTAATGGCTTAATAACTATATTGACCACCCCTCTAGGTTGGCGGTAGGATTCTTGTGCTCATTGCTTAGTTTTGTTTTTGGACTCAAGATTAGTGGTGGTGCTTGTGGAATTATGGATAGATATTGATATGTGGATTGTTACTTTCACATACGCACTCTTTTTTATTGTCTTCCCAAAATATTGTCTAGATAGAGACACACAAGGATGTTGTACCTATCAACTATAGTTTTGATAGATCTCAATTTTGAATTTTGGCTTTTATATTGTCACAAGGCACTGAAGAACAAAAATGGGCTTTTGTTCTTTTGTATGGGATTATTTTTTTTGTTTTGAGACTGATATGAATCATTTGAATGGTGGTGCAGTTGTAAAAGAAAATGATTGGACTATGTTGTGAACTTGTTTTTGTGCAGCTAGTGAAATGGATTGTGGATCCAACCAGAACTACTAGGGCTGGTTGTTGTTGGAGGGAGGCATTTAAAGCCTATGATCTTGTGGTGTGGGATTAAGTATATTGCCATCCTAGTGGAGTCCTGTCATATGATGGAATTGGTATTGTCATCATGATGCCAATGCATGCAAACTATGTGCAAATAATTCTGAATCTTGACCATCCAGAAAAATTTAAATCTAGATCAAATTGGACCATTGCTATATGCAAGGTGTCAGCATTGTAAATTATATCTCACTCTCTTTATTCCAAGCAATGTCAAAGAGGATAAGTTATTTTTCTTTTCTTTGTGTGTTTGCAACTACCAAACAAAAAGTAAATATTGTATATCTCAGACAATTGAATTCAGCAAGGAGGTGTAGCATCAAAGTTTACACCTTCTGACTTATTCATAAGAGTCCTAATTTTAAATTTTTTTTTTCACCAACCCGAATTTCAACCCGAAACTCAACTCGAACCCGATTTTTAAACATAGGGTTAGGATTGAGGTTTTACAAATAGGGTTAGGGTTGAGGTTTTACAAATAGAATTAGGGTTAGGGTTGAGGAAAACCCAAGTTTCATGGGCCCGAGTTGCACCCCTAGTAAAGAGGGCTGTCCGGGCTTACCGAAGATAAAAAGATAGCTCAGGTTGCCGAGGTAAGGGAGACCACTTGGTTACACCGAGGCCTGAGGAATCACTTGATTTCGTCGAGGCAAAACATATTGCTCGGCCCTACCGAGGCAAAATGCATCGCTCGGTCTCGCCAAGGCTTATTAGTAAATCGGTTTTTTTGAGCCATGCAGAGGCCTTCATATCGCAATTAATGTGCATCTTTTCTGATATGGGTTTACCGCTTTCATACGTCAAGCAATTAATTGCTCTAGAGCCTTCTGCTTTTCTGAAAACACCTTTTCATATTCGCCTATACTCCTAAAAAACCAAAAAAAAGTTTTGCGCATTTAAATCGCACGATCTGGGAGATCTTTTATCTCTCCCATGCTCTGAGGGGAGACTCTCTGTATAGCCCGTAGGACCCACCGAGATGACGACACGTGGCCGATCTATGGGTTCAAAAAACGCTTGCTTCATTAGATGAGAAAAAACACCTCAAATTTCACCCGCGAGAGAAAGCAGATAAGCGACACGTGGCTCCAGAGTTATGCGATCGGCGCGCTTTGAATTCCGAAAACTCCTCTCTACTGGGGGAGGTCGTCTCCGCTGAACAGCTATAAAAAGGGGGATGAATGAGATGCATTGAGCACAGTTGGAGAGCCTTCATTATCCTGAGAGTGGAAGATATGTGAGGTCTTTCCAATGTCAAAGGCGGATGCCAAAGGGTTGGCCTTCTCTTGCGAGATATGGCCTGCTTTTTATGGTTCGGATGAAGAAGTTGTTGAAAAGCAAACCATACTCAAGGGGTCAAGGAGTATAACCTTTCCTCGGAGCTCAAGTGCGAAGAGTGAAGAAGAGGAGGAAAAAAGAAAAAGGGGAGTTGTAGAGGTTATACGTGAAGCGCAAGGAAGGGCATGTAGAGATCACACGGGAAGCGCATACGGGCACTTTCTACTTGGCTTATATCTGTATGTTGTGGGGCTACAGAGACCACTGGAAATGCAATGTTTGGTGGTCCTCGGCTTTCACAGGCTTTCCGTCAAGCATGGTAGCCATCGACCCACCTGAAGATCCAATAGGTGGCTTCCAAAGGAAAAGAAGGCCAAAGGTAAGTGCCATCGAGCCATTTTCTTCTTTCCATATATTTGCTCGGTGCTTCAGATATCGCAACTCAACAGAGTTCTCTTTTTCAATTTTCGAAGCAGAAGCTTTGCTGATGCAGTGTTGGCAGCCAAACTTATTTGTCCGAGCATTTTCTTGTATTTTCTGTGCTGTAATGCACTTATAATCTTTCGTAATGGGCTGTAATGAATTATTTCGAAATAAAAGAACTTCCAATTGCTTTTTTCCTTTTGTCGTTTGTTTCTTTTTTACTAAGTATTAGCTATCCCGACGTATCAATGTCTTTGCATTATTCCGATATATAAATCACGCATAGACGTGTTAGTCTCTTCGAATCGTACGGGGTGTAAACAAAGGCTCGGGCCTACCAAGATATAGGAGCACCCAATGGGGCACCTCCTTGCTAAGAAGGACAAACACTTAGTTTTTTCAAGTTTTAATCGGTTGTACCCAACTGAATAAGGTTCCCGTAGTGTTATGAACACTTAGGAACTTGAACTTTTGCCAAGTATTTGCCAGTTTAGTTCCACTGACATTCGTCGAACCATGTTGAACCTTCGAGGGCAGAGCACTTGACTCGTCTTGGATCATACGAAGGCCTAGGCGGCCTCGCCAACGTTTGATTGAGGTTTGGTCATGCCAAAACTTCTTGAATATTTTTACTCGATTTGTTGAAATCGTGGTAAATCGATCGATCATGCCGAGGAATAAAGAGAATTTTTTCTTGCTTTGTCAGAGTGCGAAGAAATAGCTCGGTCCTGCCGAGATTTGTAAGAATCGCTCGATCGCGCCAAGGTACGAAGAAAGATTATATTTTACTTGGCGCTGCCAAGGTAAGAAGAAATACTTGGCCCTGCGAGATTCGGAGAAAGATTATATTTTACTTGGCATTGCCAAGGTATGGAGAAATAGCTCGGCCCTACCAAGGTTCGAAGAAAGATTATATTTTACTTGGCGTTGTCAAGGTACGGAGAAATAGCTCGGTCCTACCAAGGCTCGAAGAAGTTGCTCGGCTATGCCAAGGTTCGAGGTAAGGGACTTGTGGGTCGATGATTTGGCGAAACCTATCCTTCGTCAACAACTTTTAAAAGTGATTAAAACAAAAATATTGCAATTTCAAAATTAAAGTTTCATTATTATGAGCAGAATGAGTTCGATATGAGTGCACCTTACTGATAATATATCCGAAGATTGTCTGAACTCCATGTTCGAGGGATTGGCTTTCCGTCTAGATCTTGAAGTTTGTAGGTGCCGACCGAAAGACCTCTACAACTTGATAGGAGCCTTTCCAGTTTGAAAATTGCTTTCCTTGCTCTAATGGCTTAGAGACAGATGCCTTGCGGAGTACAAGATCACCAGAAAGGAAGAATTTTCCTTTAACTCAGAAGGAATGATAGCGGGCTACCCTTTGTTGATAGGCTACCATTCGGATCCGGGCTTTCTCTCTGATTTTTTCTATCAAGTCGAGATTGGCTCGGAGCTGTTCGTCGTTCGACTCCTCCAAATAATTCTCCACCCGAGGTGAAGGTAGTCCTATCTTCACAAAAATGATAGCTTCAGTGCCAAAGGCCATTCTAAACGGAGTTTTGCCCGTGGGGACCCTCTAGATGGTTCGGTAAGCCCATAAAACGTGATGAAGCTCATCCGCCCATCTGCCACATGCCCTGTTGAGTCGAGCTTTGATTTCCTGTAGCAAGGTTCGATTAGTTACCTCCGCCTCACCATTGGCTTGAGGGTGCTCGACCGATGTGAGCCGATGGCTGATATCATGATCTTCATAGAGCTCTCAAAATTTAGGATTGTCAAATTATCTACCATTGTCAGTGATGATGGTGTACGAAAGGCCGAATCGATAAATGATGGATCTTCATACAAAATCCCTAGCCTGAGCTTCAGTTATATGAGCGATTGCCTCAGCCTCAACCCACTTAGTGAAGTAGTCGATCGCTACGAACAGAAACTTCCTTTGTTACATAGCAAGAGGAAAGGGGCCGAGAATGTCCATTCCTCACTTAGCGAAGGGCCAGACAGATAATATTGGTATCAAGTGAGCAGAAGGAAGTCCGAATATTTGAATGCCGTTGACATGAGTCACAGGCTCGGACAAGGGCATCGAATTCTTTTGCATAGTTAGCCAGTAATATCCTTGACGTAATACCTTGTGTCATAAGGCTCGGCTGCTAAGATGACTGCCACATATGCCTTCGTGAACTTCCCAAAAAGCATAATCAGCTTCCAACGATCGAAGGCATTTGAGCAATGGCATAGAGAAGGATCGCTTATATAACTGATCATCGAGTAGGACATAGCGGGGCACTTGCATCTTCAATCTCCTTGCCTCCTTTCGGTCCGCCGGGAAAGATCCTTTTTTGAGGTACTTGACAATTGGGTCGAATCAAGATAACTCGGCCTCAATCTGCATTACTTAATCAACTTTGGCAATGCTAGATTTCTTGAGAACCTCCAAATGAAATTTCCGCTCAAGGTCCATCGAATCCGTGGTGGCCAGGCAAGATAGAAGATCGGCGCATGTGTTTTCGGTTCTAGGGATCTGAACAACTTCAAGTTTAGAAAAATTAAAAACAAGTCACGCACCTTTTGAAGATACCGAACCATATTTGGTTCTCGAGCTTCAAATTCCTCTCGCACATGGCCGGCAACTAGCTGGGAGTCGGTGTATGCATTCAATCTCTTCACTTTCAAGTCGCAGGCGATCCGAAGTCCGCAAGTAGCTTCATACTTTGATTCATTATTAGAGACTGGAAAGAAGAAACGAATGCCATACTTAAAGGTTGTGCCCTACTGATGAGGACCAAATCGACGCCAAACCACTGATGCTGGAGGACCCATCTGCATGAAGCAGCCACAAAGCTTCGGCCTTCGGTTGTTCAAAATTATCCGGAGCGGAACCATCTTCAGCTATGGTACATTCAAGAAGAAAATCTGCCAGAATTTATGCTTTAATGGCCGAATAAGGTTTAGGTCAACGACCCATTTGGTCATCCTTTCCAATAGCTCCAAACGATGAATGATTGATTTGATAGGTTGATCGGTTAAGACTACCACAGCATGTGCTTGGAAGTAAGGTCATAACTTCCGAATTGATGTTATCAGAGCCAGCACCATTTCTCAATCCGAGTGTACCTCGTCTCAGCGTCCCGAAGTAATTTGCTAGTATAGTAAATCGGCTTTTGGATTTTATTTTCTTCTCTGATTAGCACATAGACCAATGTGTTCTTTAAGACCGCCAGATATAGGTATAGCATCTCTTCGAGCCTCGGGCTACTGAGAAGAGGTGGTAAGCCGAGATATTTTTTGAGATCCTCAAAGGATTTCTGACAATATGGAGTCCACTAGAAATTCTTGGCCGATCGAAGTGCCTTGAAGAAGGGCAAACATTTCTTGGCCGATCGAGCAACAAAGCGACTTAGGACCGCTATCCTCCTGGTAAGACGTACTTTTTAACTGACCTTGGAGGCGCCATCTGCTGGAGAGCTTGAATTTTCTGAAGATTTACTTCGATGCCTCACTGGGAGACCATGAAGCCCAAGAACTTTTCGGAGTTGACTCCAAAGGCACACTTGGTTGGATTTAGCTTCATCTGATATCTCCGAAGCATCACGAAGCTCTCTGTAAGATCATTGATATGCTGGGATGCTTTCTTGCTTTTAACCAGCATATCATCAACATAGACCTCATATTCCGACCAATTTGTTCTTTGAAAACTTTGTTAACCAGTCTTGGTAGGTTGCTCCTGCATTTTTTAAACCAAAAGGCATAACTTGGTAGCAGTAAATACCTCGGTCAGTAATGAAGGCGGTCTTTCCCTCATCTTCAGGTGCCATCCGAATTTGATTGTAGCCTAAGTTAGCATCCATGAAGGTCAGCATCTGGTGGCCCAAGATAGGATCCACAAGCTAATCAATCCTGGGCAGAGAAAAACTGTCCTTCGAACAGGCTTTGTTGAGGTATGTAAAGTCGATGCATATCCTCCATTTGCCATTTGACTTCTTCACCATGACAACATTTGCCAGCCAATAGAGATAATTTACTTCTCGGATGAAGTTAGCTTTGATGAGCTTGTCAACCTCCTCTTCGATGGCCTTCTAATGCTTGGAGGCGAAGCTTCTTTTCTTCTGCTTAATTGGTTGAAACATCTCATCCACATTAAGGCGATGGACAAGGATATACGAGCTAATTCTTGGTATGTCTAAAGCAGACCAGGCGAAGACGTCAGCATTTTTTCAGAGAAACTCGACCAAATCTTGTCGAGGCTTCCCTTTCAATTGTGACCCAATCCTTATGGTTCGGTCTGGTCGAGCCTCGTCAAGTGGTACCTCCTCGAGTTCCTCAGCTGGCTCTCCTCGTTGCTTGGCGAAGTCTTCCCGAGCATCTAGCCCATCAACCTCAGGTCTTCCAAGACTGAAGATCAGCGACAAAGCAGTACCAAGCCACAGCTTGATTTTCCAAACTAATCCCACTTTCCACTCTGTGGAGAACTTCATGGCGAGATGAGGGATGGATATGATAGCCTTAAAGGACATTTGTCCAGGCCTGTCAAGGATTGCATTATAGGGCAACCGAAGCTTGGATACTAGAAAGTTTGTATGAACAATGGCTATAATGGGCCAAGTGCCCACCCGAACCACCAACGTAACGACTCCTTCGGGAGTAATTGCGTCACGGTGAACCCTACCAAGGTAGAGTCTATGGTCCGAAGATCCTCCATCTGCAATTTCATCCTCACAAAAACATTAAAGTATAAAACATTAACAAAGCTCCACTATCAACTAAAATATGGTGTACATCATAATCGTTCATGTTAAGAGATACAATCAGAGCATCATCGTATGGATATTGTATCTTCCGAAGGTCCTCATCGAAAAAGAGAGTTCGTCGGTCCGAGCCTTCTTTAATGGATTTTCTTCTTCGTCTAGTCAAGCCAGTGAGGAGCCGATAATCACAATCATATGAACGTTGCCAACAGCCGACGGGTTCGGTGGAGGTGGTTGGCGAGGCTCAAGCTAACGATCTTCATTGTTCGGCTCAAGGGCTCTTCTGCATTGGTCCAACCTTTCCGAACGAATGAGTTGCTCAATCTCATTTCAAAGTTGCCAGCACTCTTTTGTGTCATGCCCATGATCCCGATGAAATCGACAGTATTTAGTCATATCTCCATGGGCCATGTTTCCTCGGAGAGGTGGTGGCCGAGGGATCTGACGCTCGATCTCCATCAGGATCTGCGCCCTTAGTGCAGTTAGCGGAGTATACTGATTGAATCTCCATGCTGGGCTTCGAGTGCGATCTCTAGTCAGCGGCAGAGGAGCTCTTTGGCGGCGAGGTGGACTTGCATGGTGAGAGGGTCGGTTCTTCTTCGAGCCCTTACTCTCCTTAGTTTGCTTGGCTCGGGCCGATCTTCTTGATTCAACCCTGGCATATTTATCCACCAGAGCCATCATGTCGGAGAGGTTCGTTGGGTAATTGACTTCCAGGGCTAAGCAAAAATCCCCCTCCTTGGATACTCCGCCTGTTAAAGCAGACATGGCCACCTCATGGTTAAGGTGGTCTACCTCCAGTATGGCCATATTGAAGCAGCAAAGGTAACTTCTCAAAGACTCCCCCTCTCGTTGTTTAACCTCGGAAAGGGAGTCGGATCTCCTTCGGTGGCGGCGACTACTAACGAACTGACTGATGAAAAGCAGCTAAGCTCATCGAAGGAACTGATGGAACTTGGCTTCAAACTGTTAAACCAAGTTCTGGCAGGTCCCCTAAAAGTGAAAGGAAAGGCTCGGCACAGGATTGCATCCGACGCTCCATAGAACATCATGATGGATTGAAAGCTGCTCAAATGATCATCAGGGTCAGTGGATCCGTGGTATAGCTCAATGGTAGGGAGCTTAACATGGGAAGGGATCACTTCCGCATGATCTCCTCGAAGAAGGGGATGTCCTGTTTCACCTTTGATTGGAGAGGAGCTTGCTTGACAGCATCCAGCTCCTGACGCCACTCCTAACGCATCTCGTGGAGTTGTCATTGAACTTTCTCATCACGGGCAGTAGGAGATATGGGACGAGGGGACCGCGGTTGCGGCGTCAAGTCATGGTGGAAGTATCCCGGGAAGAGAGATCGAGCTTGTCGGGATCTAGGCAAGCTCAATCCTCCAGCTCTTTATGGTGCTGGTTTAGACCCTCTTTAGTTGGGCTGTCGAAGATGGCTCATGACTTCGAGCGGGCTAGAAGAAGAAATCGCCGGCAAAGTAGGAGCGGCAACTCCATCAGGGAGTTGTGGAGCAGAGGCAGTTGGACGGAAAACTCTATAGAGCTCCTGTACCAGCTGAGCCAGAGTTTGAACTTGCTGGACCAGCATAGCAAACTAGTCCTGAGTGACTACAATAGCCAGTGGCGAGTGAGTCTCGGCCGGCGGCAGCTACGAAGGTGCCTATTATTTGTGGGATCAGGCCTCTGGGAGGTGGTCTGATCCTGAGCATCCGAAGTTGATCTCCTTCGATTAGCCATTGAAGGGTTGTTCTTCTGAAGCCTTATCTCATTGATCACAAGTTTATAGGACTTGAGACCCTTCCTCTAACGCCAATCTGTTGCCGTAAAATCTCGTTCTCTGACTTGGGTGTGACTCTCGTCAGGATCAGGATGATAATCTCCCATCTGGGTGGACCTGTAGGACAGTCTTCACGTTAGAAGTGTTGGGGATGGCCCCTGCGGAAGACCCTCCGACGCCCAAGTCAGAGAAAATTCACAGCAAGCAGATATGAGGAGAAGGCTCCTGCAGAAGAGTTCCTCAAGAATGGATTCTCGAGAGCTAAAAACTTTGCTTGAGCTTCAATGGGTTCTCAGTGAAAGAGTATGCGTACCTCAAGAAACTTTAGGACAGGATATTTAGAGACGGCTGGAATGATGGCAGACCTGACTTCTTGAACATGCCTCAGGGAATCAAAAATCGCCATGATTCGAATCTGATTCGAATAAAGTTAGTTACCAGGCCGATAGGATTCGAATCCCATTTGTTATGAGGATCGACAGCCAAGGAAGCTAATTGGTGCTTTAAGATTAGGTTACATGGTTATTTATAAATAATATGCCATATTTGGCTTTATTCCCTTCTTAGGGAGGTTGGGAGCCGCCGCGATCGGAATCCCGTCAAATAATCAGGGATCTGATTTTATGTTGATCGCGGTTGAAGGGTCGTACTCGGCTCCCAGTCCCTATTACGGGAAGATTGTTTTTGGTGCTGCCGAGGCATAGAAAGGCTCGGTCTTGCCGAGGTTTGGAGGCAGTTCGGTCCTACCGAGGTATGAAAAGGCTCGGTTCTGCCGAGGTATGGAGGCAATTCAGAATCGTCAAAACTCGGACCTGCCGAGGAATGGCAATTTTGTATTTTTCTGAACGTGATATCTGGCAGGCGGAAATCAAAAATAATCCTAACCTTTTTGTCGCATGCACGAATATTAATGCAATAACGATTTTACCCCTTATCGGTGTTATATAGTATAATGAAAGCATAGTTGTCACAGCTAAAGCTATCAACTTAAGGTTTAACTTTATATGGACAATGCTCCTGATCTTATCATTGTGCAATAACATAAGATGAAGCCAGAAGCAATCATAAGGACTCAATTTCAGTTGGGTTTGTTGTACCTTCTAACTCATCCCAGCTCGAGTGAACATAACCAAGGAAATCCAGTTTATATTAAATAAGGAGATATCACTGTGGGTTCCCAAATGCTATTTTAATTCCCTTCTAACAACTGCGCCTATAGCAGAACAAAGTCATGATGAATTCTACTCGTCAGAGACAAAAAATAGACATGGAGGAAGCAAAAAGAACTTATCCAGAATCCCAAGATCAGCATTCAATAACTATTTTCCCACTTGGGAAAGTTCTATGTTTGAAAGAAATTTGAAGTATATGACAGTGCAGAAAAAGTTTGGATTACAGAACAGAAAATGCAATAACAAACATGGGAAAGGTAACAACAACATTATCAACATCAAGCTATTATAACTATTACCACTTAACAAGTAATAAAAAGCATTGATCTGTAATCCATGAGTATTTTATATTTAAGTCATGAGTAATTCTTCAACAATTTGTGCACAACAAACTTGAACACTCTAGTTGTTTGAGAATGGTAAAGAGGATCATTCAGCTAATGTAAATGTCATGAACAGTCTCAAGAATTTTGCATTAATTCCGAGGATATGGCTAATATTGATTTTACCCTTATATCTGCCTTTTACCTGGATGCTAATGTAAAAAATATGCATCAGTTTAAAATTTTATGACTTTTCCAAGGAATATAGTGATTCTTATGCTGTAACTTCAGCTACACCCACTAAATGATAGCCTGATGAGGTAAATAGTCATGATCAAATCAGCAGAGATTCTTCTGCCACAGTCTCTAATCTCAGATATCCTAAATATACTTAATTTTGTAGCTAGATATAACATATTGCTTTATGGTGCATCATAGTGTAGGCTGCAGCTTTACTTATTAGGCAACTGTCCTCTTTTAACATCTAAGATTGGCAAGTCCACAAAGCTAACTTGTTCTTGACCCAAGTCCTTATTAGTAAGCAGAAATTATCACTTGTAATTATATGTAAGCATGACTCCTTTTATCCCAATTTTATCCTAACTCACCTAAAAAGAGTTATTCAGATGATCTCTTGGAAAAAAATCTGTTTACCCATAACTACGCATATTCTTGCAAGAATGCAGTGCCAGGGACACTAGATTAATTGATGCAGTCATCACTGCAAAGCAGTGCAAGGGGACACTAGATTAATTGATGCAGTCATCACTACATATTTTGATTTGTTCCATAGTTTTGCTCAAATTAAGCACTTAGAGCTGACCAAATGATGATGCTTCCACAAAAGTGTTACTCATTATTCAATATCTTGATTCTTGGTCAAGTACTTCGAGCCACCACAGCAACTATCAGAAGTTACTAAGCAAAACCTGATAATACACCAGCTGGAAAGTAAGAAACCTGAAGACCCTTTTTCTTTTTTAATGACTAATTTGTTAGTCAGATATCATACCATTTCAACAACACTGTATACATCTGTGCAATAATCATACATCTTCTATTACAACACATAAAAGATGTGCATTAGTAAAGTATATGTATTCTTCTGGTACCAGAATTCAGAAAGTGCATATAGTAAATAATCGTAGTATTTTATGCCCATCTGTAATCGGGTATATTACATACACTTCCGACTTTTGATAGATAAGCCCTGTATTCTTGTCTCTATTGAACATGGTATTGAGAGTTAGGCATAAGAAATTTATCAACTCAAAGGTATATGCATTTGAAATGCCCTCTGTTCTAATCCACCCACAATCCGCACGCTTGACAACAATGTAATAGTGAATTCGATCCTTGAAACATTTACAACTTGTAACATTTTTATCATGGATGATATGACATACTCTAAATATAAATTGAAACACCTCACTTTCTGATTATAGGCATCGGCATGCCCCTTAAGAAAAGTTTTGTTTTTACATATAGAAATCATGCAATCCAATCTCTCTATCAAGAAGAGTCATTGGTCTCAATTCTCAAAAAAATTAATGCTAAATACCAATTCTTAAAGGTCTGAATATAAATAAAACAACCTCATTTTTTGAATATAGCCAAGTCTAGATCCGATCACTCTTTCACCTTTGGATCCATTTGGATCTTAAAGTCATCCCACCTTTTTTACTTTTTAAAATTTTAGGATCTGTGAACTATGGATCTAAGGTGGAGGAGGTGATCGGATCTAAGCTTGGCTATATTCGAATATAGCCAAGTCCAAAATTTGATCACCTCCCCTACCCTTGGATTTATATGAATCCTGAAGCTGCCCTACTTTTTCATCTTTGGGACCTGTGAACTATGCAAATTCAAGGATAGGAGAAGTGACCGAATCTAGATCACCAAATAGTGAGAGTCATTGGCCTTGTTTTCTAAAGAAGTTAAATTTTAAACTATATATCCGGACTCTTTGGAGTTTGAGCGACAATTGCCTAATGCGCATAATCACTGGGCTAGTTGTAAACCAGTAATCAGGCACAGAAGTAGTAAGATCTATAGAGCAACGAAACAATTAAAGAATTCCATAGTTGTTACCTTTTCAATTTAACAATCTCTTATGCATATCTGGAAAAAATTTTAGCATGCAGATAAGTTATGAGATTGTGGAAGTGTTTGAACTCAAGATAACAAAATGATGGTGTAATATGGCTTCCAACGTTTTTAATCACTTTAATGATAAAAGTAATAATACAGAGCGCCTGCATTGAAAACTGTGAAAGAATTACCATGTGTTGCTAATTATACATTTCTGCTGAGTGCATCATCCATGTGACACTAGCAGTGGCGATCTAGAATCTTCTCTTGATCTCCTAGAGTAGTAGGCATAGAGCAACAACTGTGTGACCCCAAGGACTGCTCCAATCCCGTTTGGTATCTGAAATTTGAAAGCAAAGGAAGCAAGGATAAGTCGAGAAAGTAAAAGCTATTTTCTAGCCGTGTTTTCCATCTTTTGCCGTAGCAAACCCCCAAAGTGCTGGAAACAGAAAACAATAAAAAATGAATAAAAATACATCAAAAATCTTACATATATGAAAAGGTCATGCTTCAGCATTCCATATGCAAAGAATGAGATGCTCATCAGGAAGGTTGAGAGAGACAGATAGAAAGGCATGAACTCAACTCCTTGTCCGGATCACCAAATTCTGACAAATGATATGATCAGCAGTTATTAGCCCTAAATAACCCTGCAACCTTTTTACGCATTTGCACCCAATTATGCTAAATTTCCAAGAAAGATAAGACCAATATAAGATATCGAATGGAAACACTACGTTGATTAATAAAAAGAAATCAGCTTGAAAACATACAATGATGCATAATGGGGATGCAAACATTGAAATGAGAGACACGACGCTCAGACATCCGATAAACATCTGCCGTGTCCGGCCGTCGAACAGCTCAAGGCTAACGTATACGATAAGAGCAATGGCACAGAGGACCGTGATCAGAAGTCCAGACATCTTCAGCTGCTTGCATTATTAAAATGAATTAAATCACAGCAATAAGCATGAGCAAGAGACTTCCAGGAAGAAAGAAAGATGGTACCTTTTTCGTTTTATCAGCGTATATGATGAAGAGAGTAACGTACACAAGCTGGAAAACAGCCCCGATTGAGTTGACGGTGGCAACCAAGATGACGCCATGGGCGACACAGGGGAGTCCATACCAGGCGCAGATCAAGCAATTCAGGAGGGAATAAACATACGGCAACCCTGAGAAATGCTCGGTAGATCGATTCCTAACGATCCTTTTGAAGGTTGGTCTGAAGACATATCAAACAGGCGACGATCAGAGAGACGACCGGACTTCGTAATTCGAGAAGAGAAACAAACAAAAAGGGTAAGTTGGGACTCACATCGGTGAGATGAACAGCACGAGGGCAAACAGATTGCCTGCAAGCATACAAGAGTATAAGATTTCCTTTTAAAATTATCACATTCTCTACGGAATTAGCCTCTCCGATCAACTTGAAGACTCGATGCGCCAAAAGAAGGCGTCAAAAAGGAGGGAAGGAGGGAGAAAAGAATTGATACCAGCGACTCCAGCAGCGTCGCTGTAGATGGCATAGAAAGAGGATGCCGAAACCGGAGGAATCATAACATCAATCCGTTGAACGGAGCTTGATGCAGGCAAGCAAAACTAAACCGCTCTCTCTTCCTTATTTTTACCTTCCCTTTACCTTTCCTCTCCACCGCGCAAGTTGGGAAAGGTGCGTACCGGATCACGGATGATAAATATTATGGAAATAAAAGGGGGAAGAAGGAAATTTGAACGTGAGAAGCGTACCGCTTGCTGCTGTCCTTTCAAAGCTGAAAGGCTAGCAGCTTTGTACCCGATCCCAAGCTTCTACCTACCCCCTTCTCTCCCTCGCGACCTTTCTTCTTCGTTGTTGCCATGTTGAGAAAAATCAAATTAATATACCATAACGATTAATTTTCTTTGGTTCTCGGCTACTCCAGGCGTTTTCCTCTTTGCCTCGCTGTTTCTCCATCAAGATAACGAGCTTTCTCTTGTCCATGTCGGCAAGATTTGTCCAGTCGCCGGCCTCGTTGGACACGCCTCCAAACCAAGACCTGGTCGTCTCTCGCTCGGCTGATCCTGATCCTGATCCCGATCCCGATCCCGATCCAAATCCAATATTTTAAACGACATGAAGCACAAGTCCGAGTCCGGCACAAGTCCCTGGGAGTCCCGCGACGTCATCGCCTTCGCATTCGCCATCGCCATCGCCATCGCTGGAAGTTACGTGAACCATCTCTCTCTGCCTTTCCTACCAGAATGCACGAGATAGATATTCTTTGACAAATTACTAATCCGGCCTAACTTCAAAACTTCATGATAAACCAAAAGGGATTTGGAAGGATAAGTTGAAGAGATGCGGGTTTGTAAAGCTGTCGCCATCCTCCTCTGGGCCACATGTTATGCCTATGCTTACGTGATACATCATAATAAATAAGCATATTGATCTATTAATTTTAGCCTAAAATGGCTTTCGACCGATGCTTATGCTGGGAGCTCTTCCCTTGTCATAAATTTTTCACTAGCATATCGTGTCCACTCTCTTTTTTTTTTTTTTTTTAAGCACGGATGATTACATTAGTTTAGTGCACGTCAAGTCTGATAGGTCATATGATAAAATTTGTTATAATACAATTGGACATGAGTCACCTGCTTCATCATGTCCACTCTAGGTAGGCTTGGATTAATCTATATCCACTAGTCTCGAGATGCATTGACGAGTGATTTGCTATGATTCTCATGTTTTTTAACCCTCATCTTATTATAGTAAATAATTTTTTTAAATTATCAAACGTATTTTGATGATAATCTATATTGCAATGGTACCTCATGAGAGATAATCCATATTACTTTAAGAAAAAGTGTTATCCATATTACCATAGATGTGTAATATGATAAATTACTTTTTGATAAAATTACCTCTCTTTTATTTTCTTTCTTTTGATCTCTCTCTACTCCTATTCTACCGATTTCACTGGAACCTAGAAGGCCCTAAGCCACACCATCTTCCGTGGAGTTCCACCATGGATCTCCACCGCCAAGCGACCTCATGAATGAAATTTATTTGTATCCTTACTGTTCGCTTCGAATAAATTTATAAATATAATTTTTTTAAAATATTATCATTATAAATATATTTTTTAAAAAAATTAAATATATAATAATATAAATTTTTAATAAATTTAATTTAAAATATTTTAAAAATTTGATATTATATGACTAGTAACCTGTTTGTCATACCAAACACGATAATCAATATTACCATTGCATTACTTGTATACCAAAACACAGTAATCAACATTACTTATAATTTATCGAATAGTAATCTATCTTATAGATAATAAATATTACCATTCAAAATTATTGGTGATGCATCAAAATATCTGAATGAAACCTTGATCTTGCCGTCTGTTCTAGGCTTTTAGGACCTGCTTACATTCTAGGATAAGATATCCAGTGGTTTATCCGGGAAAGCCAGCAATACTGATATCACACAAAAAAAAAAAAAAAAAAAAGATTGGAGCTTCTCTTCAAATTGTGATCTGTGATGTCCCCACTTTTGGATTGTGCATTCCTCTATGGATCCAAAAATAAAAGATCTCATACTTTCCAATGCTTACACTTTCTCCAAACAGAAAAGCCAAAACAAAGCAGCACAATGCTTGCAAGCCGGTGGATGTTAGATCCCGATGTCACCGTCTCAATTTAACATAGAACCGCATGAGATGAATTGGTTCAACGTCATTTATGTAAGGCAGTCAAATAGTAAATCAATTGTATGACTAAATAATAATAATAATAAAAATTAATTTCAAACTAATTAAAATTAGCTATATAAATTTTTTAATATAATTAAAATTTTATTTTTAATTTTTAAATTATTTTTTATATGTGTGCATCTTTAAATTTGTGTTAAATCATTTAAATTTTTTTAAATTTATTTTTAATTAATATTATTTTTTTTTTTTATTATTGTATGATTATTAATATAATTTTATTTTGTTTAACAATAAGAACCGGTGAACTGCCCGCCTACCTACTAACCTACCAAATATGCAAGCGATTACTTGTCTTTTGTTTCGTGGTATGTCGTACTCGTTGATAGGGACATCGATGGATCTATTTTCCCGATCTTGAAGAGCTGGCAGCTCAAATTGGCTGACAGGGACCAGCAAGCTGATGCTCGCCCTGGCGGATACACGGTGATAAAAAACGCTTAGCCTGTGTTTGGATTGAAAGAAAAGTAGGAAGAAAGAAAATTAAAAAATAAAAAAAAATTATTTTTTAAATAAAAATAAGTAAAAGAAATTAAAAAATATAGAAGAAAAAAAATGATGAGCCTTCTCTAAAAGTTTTCTTTCGAAAGTCAGATAGAAAAAAAAAAAAAGATTGCTCTTTTATTTTTTTTTTTCATTCCGATATTGATCCTTTCAAAGAAAAAATTAATATATTTTTTATCATTTATTATAAGAGTATTATTATTATTATAAATTATCAACTTTTTTTTCTTCTTTATTTTTTCCTACTCATCCAAATAGAACAAGAAAAAATATTTTTTCTCCACTTTTTTCTTCTCTTCATTTTTTATTCCTTCATTTCCTTTTCTTTCCATTTTTCTCTCCATCCAAAAAGAGCATTAGCATGAAGCGATTGCTTGCGGCTTTCCCCATTCTCCATTGGAACGGAAACAATCATTGCTCCTTTTGGGGAGGGTTATCTTCCATGCTTCGTCTCAAGATATCCTCTCCGTTGAGAACAAAGTTATTAATTTCATTTCGGATTATGTTTCGTTTTAGCTTATGGAACAAAATATTTCGGTCTTGTACCATTTCGATACTTCATTTTGAAATATATATAATGAAAAGTTTGCTCATAATTCATATTCTTCATAAATAATAATAATAATAATATAAAAATAAAGATAAAAGATAAAAATTATATTCACAATTCATAAGTTCATCATCATCAACAACATACGAATAAAATTAAAAATAAAAACTTATGTTCACAATTCATTCTCTTCGTCAACACCATAAAGAAAATCGGGCCTAGGGTTTAAAACTTTAAATGCCAGCAACCGCTATGGGAGCCCTGTAACCAAGCTTTTTAAAAATAAAACATTCACAAAATGAGATTGATGAGAAAGCACAACATTCGCAAGAAAAAATCTATAAAATAAAATTGAAAAGAAAAAAAATTACTATAAATTACTACCAACTTATTGAAAATATCAATTTGGAAAAATTTAGAATAAAAAATAAAAAATTTGATGAAAAGAAAAAGAGAGAAAAGAACCTGATCTTTAATCTTCAATCTTGTTAGATGCTTTTCTTGAATGCTATCAAATATTTGATGCTATAATTTAGAATAAAAAAAAGTGAGAGGGATGATAAGAAAAGAGATTGAGAGGTGCGGGCCATGCAGCTGAAAGAAGAGATAATGAGATACAGATAGGATTTTTTTTATTATATATATATTAAAATGGCCTGAAAGGTTTAAGAATTTACAAATTAGTCTTCAAAATATATTTTGTTGAAAGGATCGAAACACGCTAAAATGATCAAAAAAATCTTCTGAAGCCAAACATAGGCTTAAACATAGGCTCATCGTTTGGATAAGCCATCAAGATAAATATTTCGATCAAAACGATTGAAATGGTACGAAATTAATAACCTTGATTGAGACCCTGGCCAACATCACTCAATGTCACCCACTCCTTTTTTTTTTCTTTTCTTTTTTTTTCTTTTTTTCTTTTTTTTTCAATCTTAGCTTTTGTCCGAAGATTGATGGAAAAAATAGGGACAGCGACACCAGAATTTAGCGCGTTTAATTTTCGGAACGTTTTTTTTTCCTTCCCCAAGGAGTATTTATTGGTAGCAATGAACGTCCCAACTTCTTCAAGAAAAGATACTAGGGACCCCGTTTAGCTGTGAAATACTTTAAGGCTGTAGAAATACTAAAGGGGATAGTTCTGCTATAGCTAAAAAAGTTTAACAGACCCAGGAACAACTAAAGTTATCCCTTAATGACAGAATTATAATTTTAAAAATGTGCTTATTCCTTAGCAATAAATGCTATTATGTACATTTATCCAGGGATACTTTTGGGAAGTCAAACACTACCTAAGTATTTTTTTTATTTTTTCTTTCTTTAATGAAGAAGAAAAAATAATATTTTTTAAATTAAACTCAAAAAATTTCTGTTTCAACTTTCGAATGCGCATTGAATTTAAAAATTAATTTTAAATTATTTTTTAAAAAATAAAATAATATTCCTCGATGATTTCTATAACTATAACTCTATTCTTTCACAACCAACCATCCTTTATCATCATTGTCACATCCACCACTACTACCACCATGACACACCATCCATTGCCACCCACCATCATTATCATCACTATCCCTCCACCATCTACTATTAGTATCATAATCTCTACTAATGTAATACTCTAAATAAAAATAGTATCACATTGGAAGAGAAAGAAGAATGTTATATACTTATAACTCAAATTCATTTGTTATCAATTAATTTTCGCTTGAGCTTTTAGGACACATGATTTAACCTACTAAGGGATTAATTAATGGCATCAAATCATGCCATGGAGTGAAGATGATGGTAAAGTCCTGTCATGTAGCACCAATGACTTGACTAAAGCCCTTCAATGTAGCACCAATGACTTGACTAAGGCCCTTACAGTGTAGCACCAATGGCTTGACTAGGAATAAATGAGAAGGAAAAGATACCCATAGAATGATGGTAGAATCCTGTTATGATGTGAAGCCATCATTGCAGTGTACACCAATGACCTAACTAGGGATAGATGGGTAAAAACAAAATATGCCAATGATATGATGGTAGAGTCCTATCATAAAATTGAGCCATCCTTGCTAATGACCCAACTAGGGGTCCTGTAATGGCATCGAACCATCCTTGCAGCACCATTAACTTGATTGCACTACCCCTACTCATCCTAAGTATCCACCATGGTACCTTTATCACCAACCAACCTTTATAATTTCTTTTTGTTTAATTTTTTTATTTTTAAATTGAAAAGATGATTTCTTATCTTTAAGAAATGAATTGCAGATTCTCTATGAAAAAGAGAAATTGGATATAGAAATAAAAATCATATATGATGGAAAATTGATTTCCACAATAAAGTTTAGTAAATTCTAAAAGTTTCTTTCGACACTTTTATTGGTAAGCCTGTAGCTAAATTGCTTTCTACGTAGCTTAACATTCTACCGATTAAACTTTACTAATTGAATTTGAACTCAAACGATAAAATTTCACCTTCTTTTCGAAAGTATCTTTTTTTAATCTTTTGGGCTGCCCTCACATCCCTGTACCCAAAAAAGAAAAGAAAAGAAACCTCGCGTTAAGATCATAGCAGGGGTGGTCATCAAGGACGGTGAATCTCCATCACCCATAAATTATAGGACTTCCGTTCAATGGTAGCCAAAATGATTGGAGCCAAGAACATCAATCAGAGAGGTAATTGTTTGGGAATTAAGAGCCTCTACATTAGGAGACCTTCAAATTTCTGGAAGCGCTTGAGGTAACACGTCGAGGGAAGCAAACAGGCTATTACATGGTAAGAAAGCTAAGAAGACTTCACGCTGTTCATGTGACGATGGCTTGGAAATTTTACCTGAAGGGCTTCTGCGTTGTTATGAAAGCAGTATCGCATCTCTTGTTAGCAGGCATACAAATTTATGCTTGGAAGTTTCTGCGGTCATAAGATTTCCATATCAACCGGGATGGAAGAGAAGTGGTTTTTGTGCTTCATGAGTTGGTTTCCAGTGTAATATCATACTCTAAAAGTTGCTTTCCAGGGTAATCTAAGCTTAAAATGGGGCCACTGTGGTCCCTAATCATGACAGAATCAGATGTCATACCACATCACATTTCCATATAAAAGTCACTCATGAAATATACAAGAGATCTTTTCCAGGACACCTGGTAACAAGTGAACAAGGGATGCTGAAAGAATGTCTTACGTATATAGCGCACATTCACAAGAATATCAACCAAAAAGAGCAATCAATCCAAATCCACACCTTGCAGTAGATAGGGTTGGACATGGCACAAGACTATATATCAGAAAACCAATAAAAAATTATACAGACATCAATATAAAGGAACCAGAAATGGTTAATCAGCCAATAACATTGACACGCTACGAGGAACAAGAAGAGCACACACTAGATGACCATCCCAATTACCTTTGTCATCTACTTTCATGACCCACCTAGAGAAGCTTCGCCATTTTCACATCGAGATCATCATGGACTGCTCTTTCTTGACGCACATTCAAGCTCTGCTACAATGACATTAGAAAAACATGTAACAGTGGGCATAATGGTACATCAAAATATGGAGCAAAAGAGTACATGTAAGCAAAAAGACAACAGAATTTGCAGTAAAAAGAAAAATCAAGAAACAGAACCATAATTTTCACAACATCAATAGCCAGATAGCCCATTATAAGTATTTGTGGCAGCAGAATGACAGAGAAAACAATGTCTTTTCTCACAGCTACCAGAAAAAATTTGCTCATGTAGCTTATTTGTCTTGTAGTCTAAACTAGCCCAAAATACATTTCCTACTCAGATTTTCTGGTAGATGGTTCTAGGAAATATGGACATGACATAGATTCCTTGGAATGGGGAACTTGGTGGGAATGCAGTGGGAACTCTGCCAGTTACTTGTAGGCCGCTGCAAACTATTTCTCAGTGGCTTCCTTTTGTATTCATATGATGATTCCCACGCATCTCTCACATGTTAACACGTGTTGTATATACCTTCTTTTCATAGGTCATATTATCATGAAGAAGGATGTGCCAATTGTTACAAAGTTCAACTGACAGAAGACATCATGTTGTTTTAGATGGAAATTCTCAACAGCCAGCTACTATATAGAATCTGCTATTTGTTTGTCAAAGGCATCGAATGATGAATAGATACTAAAATTTTAAGGACAATAAAGTTCTGTTTTAGCAAGAATTCATGCTCTTCCACAAGTTCTTAAAAGGGTCAGGTGGATAGTCCATAGCCTATACACAGGAGCCTATCTTTGCAACCTACAAAACAGACCTGATGACGCTTGCTTTCACGTGTACGTAGCGATGCATTATGGATGTTTCATCTAAATATTCTTTTATTCTTAAAATGTATGTCAAGTCTGTCCATTATCCTGGAAAGGTAGAACCTACTTCTCAGACATTTGCAGCCCAGCTTTACCAATGGTGAAGCCTCCATTCTATTCGCACAGATACGATGTGATACTGTAAATATGTACGTCTGAAATTGTCACTTCAAAGTGATAATGCAAAGAGAGTCATCACTCTTCACCGTATGGGTATATATAGAAATATTGGAATAAAAAAGAAAGCCTCAATAAAAGGGGTTTAACTAGGGATGGCAACAGCCCAGGGATGGACCGGGGTGGCCTATCCCGGTCTCCGTCCTCATTAAGAAAAAGTCCCCATTCTCGCCCCATTAAGCCATTATAGTTAATAGGATGGAACGGGATATCCGCCGGATAAAGGGATACCTAATGGGTACCTTTGACTGTTTACATAAAAAAATAAAATTATTTTATTAAATTTATAATTTATTAAAAAATTAAAAAAAATATTAATAGAAAAATTTGATGAAGCTGTTTGAATTAACTTCTAACATCTTGCCATTACCTCTTTGAATTAACTCTTCCTGGCTTGCCGAGTTTATTGAAAGTTGAAAGAGGCAATGTATTGTATGTAGTTTCTGAAATGGTTTGATTTAGGCAAATGCATATTAGCTTTAATACAGTAACAAACCGGATAGAAAATGATCTATCAAATTCTAATTGCATTTCAGGAGTCGAAGAATCTCTAATGGAGTCATCTAATGTGTTAGATGTATCAATATCATCATTTGGTTGTTCTCGATTGGTTTTCATCTTATCTAAAAAATCAATAAATTATCATTAAGCACAATAGCTTTCAAACTATTAACAAAAACAAAAAATATCAACCAAGAAATTTCACAAAAACAAACTTTTTCAATTGGCATAATTAAGTATATTAGCTAATAGTATCAATTAACAAAGAAATTCTAAAAAAAAAAAAAAAAGCTAACGGGGACGAGGATGGGTAAACAGGGATGAGGCGGAGAATACCGTCCTTGGGCCGTTTACCATTATAAGCTGTTTAAACCGAGGATTCTTCGACCGTTAAAAATGGTACCGATCGGGTAAACGGCCAAACAAAAAAAATTGCCATTAAGTTTAACTGCCTAAAGCACAGTAAAAATCAAAGATGCATGGCTCCCTACTTATGGAAGGAAACATCACACCAATCCCGCAGTGCATAATCTAGGGTTTCCTTATATGTTTGACAGGGCTTCTCCACCTCATGCATGCGAGTCCATGGAGTTGCACGGGTGTATCTCTTGTAATACTTTATTAAAAACCATACATCTTCAATGTTCAATATACTCAAGTAAATTCCTTCAATTTGATTTGCCCTCATCACTCTTGCAACACATAACTAGCAAAGACTCTTCATACGCCAATTTAAGAGTGAGAAATCCAAACTGCATGTTCACAATCTCTCATTTATGTATGTATGCATACCCATACAACTACCAGTCATTTATGTACTTGTTATAATGTTAAACCTTTCATTATCAGATACATATGAAAATAAACATGAGGAATTAAGTATCAAAGTTGCAGATTAAAGCCATGTTGGAATTAACATGTTGGAATTAAATATCAAAGTTGCAAATTAAAAGCCATGTTCTACTGGGCTACAACTGATCATAATCAATGAATCTAGTCCCTATCTGAACCATATGGAAGATTGCCTTAATAACATCAACATTATTAAGATAATCAGAGAGACATGCGATGCCTCCTACAGAAATGCAATATCTTCTATTATTGCAGTTTGATTTGTATCAGGGAAAGTAAAGCATAATCTAAATTGAATTAAATTGAATCCAGAATAACAATTCTAAGAATGGGTTATCTTGATTTTTGTCCTTTAGTCAATATCAAAAGACAATGTTGCATGGTTACTCCTTTTGATTTATAAACAGACTTTAAATTTTTAAAAGTAAAGGCTGAAGAACAATAAATAAAAGAAAGAGTTTTGAATTGTCCTCTACAGAGACAAGATTATTCAGGAGCAAGGTTTGCCAAACTGATCATACTGCCCCATACCAATACCGAGAGTCTATTCAATATGAACTAAATATGTCCAAACTGAGTGGAATTGCCCAATACCAATATTGAAAGTCTATTCGATATGAAGCACATACGTTCAAACTGAGTGGAATTGCCCAATACCATCCTGTACCATCTGGGTTTCGAATGGTTCTATGACTGGAGTAAAAAAAAAATGTATTGGCATCCTATCTCGAAATTAAGATGTGTACCATACCATAGTGATTGGATATATCGAACGTATGGTTCTTGATAATGCACTAGTACGATTCTCGGTACTGATTTTTTGGACCTTATTTAGGAGATTGATTAGGGGTTTAAAAGGAGAGAGCATGGTTCATGCCTATGCCACTTTGTATTTGCTTGTAATAGTATGTATCAAAATGATACTAACTTGCACAAATTAATACACGGTTATACAAATCCAGGAAAATGGCTTAATAGGCATGGACCCCAGCGCTGTATTGACAACCTCCTAGAATGGTAGATATAGTAGGTATATTATGATATGAAATGATATTTTGATTTATTTCCAAGAGCCAATAATTATTATGTGCTGATTTATCAGGTTCATTCATGAATGTGAGTTTGGAAAGAGCTTTCAACATTTCTGCAAGAAAATTTAGTGAAAGATCTTCACTGCAAAATGTCACACAACACGTGAGCTCTTGTGGTTGAAGTCACTAAGTTAAAATGAAGTATCAAGTCGAAGACTTTTCCCCGTTATATTGCAATATCACAATTTCTCACCAAATTGGTAGTTATCATGTTTCTCATAAGCAAATAAAGCAATAATGTCATTAACTATGACTTCTTATCTGCAAATGCAAAAACAAACAAAGTTTTTTAATCATTAATATATATATATATATATATATATATAAAGAACATATGGTTTTGTTCTTTAATCATATATATATATAAAGAACATCTGGCAGACATGCTTGCAAAAGCTTAGGATCATACATAACCATCCATGTTCAAGATTAGTGCTTTGACATCTATTCTTCAACACTAGAGAAAATGTTGGAATATTGTGATTTGATAACATTCAATTAATATGGTTAATCATTTTATATACTGCTCGTTAAGAGGCATGGAATCATCACAAATGGGCCACAACTCATGAGGTTTTGGAAAACTCGTAGATCACAACAAACTACTGCTGGTAGATCATAAGAGAATACTTTAATCGATAAAGATTAAAGGGTACCAAGAATCAAGAGTGTGCTCACATCCAATTCTTCACCTCTCTCTTCCTTTCTTCTACCTTCTCTGAATCCTCTTCTTTCAAATAAATTTAGTGTTTTTTTTAACTACATTGTCTTTGCTTTATTGAATTTCAGTAAAAAGGAATAAGCTATTGAACTGCTTTCTTAGAGGGAATCAATTGTATGCATATGCATACAAGATTTCAACTTTTAAGGTCACATGGAGTGCCATCTTTATGATTGCAAGACTCCTTGGTGTACCACAAACTTGTAAACATGATGTGTCTTAGTCAGTTAGACAACACCAGCATGCTTATTCAATTTAAAATAAGATGCTAGCATTGCTAGATATCCAGATGTGAGGTCTAAATGATTGAAAATGAGAAGCTTGACCTTTTCTATTAGCGAAGGCTTCCGAGGTCAATTGGTTATCCAACATAATATCAAAGTAAAGGTTTGTTGGAGATTATAAGTTCAAATCCCTTCCTTGCTATTTATTTATTTAATTATCCTAGTTATTATCTTGATGCGTTTCTGTCATTGTCGTCTCTCCATGTGCATAAACTAGGCTGCATGTGGAGTAGATATCACCAAATTACTAGTGCCACGCCCTTTTTTTAATCATGCTCTCACTCTGTCTCATCTCATTATCTACCCTTCAAACTTGAGCAGCTCAACACTTGATTAATCCTGTTTATGGTCCTGCATCTTGTTACTAAGTTATGCCCACAAAGCAACAAAAATAAATCTCGACAGAAAAAAGGAAGTTTTGCAACCTATTTTTTCATATATAAGTATACACTGTTATGTAAATTTCCATTGAATGCATGCCAATGTTTATGTGCCAACAGTGCTAAACACAGCATGGCACTGTGCATCATGTCATGCAAAAAGTTAATAAACTGGGGCACAATAAGAGTCAGACACAAAATATTCATTAGAAGGGAAAAAAAACCTAGATGGCCACATCTAAACCTCATTGCACTTACACGAGTCCTGATTCAAAGAAAGAGAAATAAACCCTTGCTAGCAAACGCTGCACCATGAAGTAACCGGACAAATCATTCACAACAGATGAATCTTTGCCAAAGGGTTTGCTCCTTGTGATGGTAAGCCTCATCAACTATATCATTCATACATTCATACGCTAGAATGACTCACAATAATACCGAAAGTAATCTAAGTACTTACTACTAAGAAAATTTTTAATCAAGAATCATCATAGCAGGAAATCTGGATGCAGCTCATTAGTTTAGGATTTGAACTATGATTCAAGAAGATATTGAGAAAATCTTAAATTAGGTATGATCACACTACGCTATCAAGGATGCTACAAATCAGATAGGCCATCGAAGATGCTGCAAATCAGTCAAAGATTTTTTTTCTTCATAATTTTAGGAATCATATCCCGTGATTTGAGAAATTATGATAAGAAAATCTCAAATCAAATATAAGGTTGTTAAGGTGGGCTTTCAAGGATACTAATTAGGTTAAAAATTTCTTAATAATTTATGTACCATGATTCAAGAAATCATGAGTCACTAAGAGTGAGATCACGGTCAAGGATAGAGATTAGCTACACGGACAAATTTTAACGAATAAAATGAACTTTATGTTGGTTGCAGATGGTGGCTATCTAATTGATAAGATTGAGTCTAGAGTTATACTCCATGTTCTTAAAATAATTCCGTCCCCCAATGTGCTTACGGTCAGTATGATGATTGTCTCCAAGGATACAACAATCTTTTTGATGAAAGCAACACTATAATTCACCAAACATTTCAAACCATCAATGCAAGCACCAGCATATCCCGATAAACTGCCCCGGCTGTTGAAGTGATATGACCACCAAATGAAGATCCATCAGTTCGGGTTGCCAACTTGCAGTCTCACGACTTCGTAAGCTAGTACATTGCTCCATTGCTCTGACCATATTTTCAACTTAATGTGTCAATATTTTCACTTAATATTAATTTGTTATCTTGCTTTGCAGATGGAGAGAGCTACTGTACCACTATCAGACCACTATCAGAAGAGCGCTAGTTTCTCACTCATCAGACAGTAGCATCCCTTCAACCAATAGATAGCTGCGCAGGATGTGCCGAGTTGAGGACTGAATTGGAGTGCGTTAAGGATCAACTCGACGATGTCAGGCACAGGCTATCCATTGCTGAGAGCCTCCTCAGTTCACTGCTCAGAAAGGAAAGTAATGCAAGAAATGAGAAGGATAAGGGAGACGGAAAAACAGAGGAGGGCATTCCCTAAAGTTGATCCTCTGCGAGCCTGGTAATGAAAATACTGAGGAGAAGAAGATGGAGGAGGACCATTCATCCGAGTGTCCAACTGAGACGGAGAATGCAAAAGCAGAGGAGAAGAGATTGGAGAGGAGAAGAGATTGGAGGGGGATTCATTGGATGATAAAACAGAGCAGTGAATGAAAATAAAGAGGAGAAGAAGAGGGGGGAGGGGCATTCTACGAAAGGCCAAAAGGAGTTCAAATCCGATAATAAACTTGGCACCCCTGCGCCAAGGGTGATGATATGGACATAGAAATCGTTGGAGTGCCTTCGCTTGTTAGGAGGGTTAAAAAAGAGCCGAGGAAGCGTAAGGCATCCAAGGTCGTCGGAGATTGTTATGAGACAATCCGTCCTAAAAAGTCGGCGAAGACAGTGGGCACGTCAAAGCCCAATACAACGGTCGAGGATGACCAAATTATTATAAAAATTTTTTGAGCGAACGACTAACCGACGAGATCGTCTACACCAATGTTAGGTGGCATTGTAACAAGGAAAAGTCTTCAAGATCTCATTAACAATGAAATGATAATAGATGATGTAAGTATATCAAGAAACCTTTTCTAGTTGTTGATTTTAGAATTATATTAATCGGTTTACATTGCATTGGAAGATAATTGATGCCGGCCAGGAATTTCTGATGCGCAACTGGACAGAGCATCCAGACCGATACCATAAGTGCATATTTGCATCAGTTTTCGTATCAGCTCTGTGTCTGACTTCTTCTTCATCACCTGCTCATGAACTCGCTGGAACATTAGAGGCCTCGATATTTGACAATGTATCCGATGAAGATAAGGTCCAATTCCGGTTCTTTTCACCATAATAAACTCCGATAACTCGCACTGGCATTTGGTTGCTGTCGACATAGAAAGAAAGGTGTTCATGCACCTGAATTCATTAAAATGCAACCCAGGTACAAGGCCAATGCAAAGAAATGGCATACAATTCTTGGCCACATATTCCATATCTACTGCGATAAGGAGGATACAATGACTTAGCCGATGGAAGAGATTTCGGATTGCCCAAGCCAACCGACCGGATCGCTAGATTGCGGCCTATACTGTCTGAGATACATGGAATGTCTTGCTCGACGGGACAATCCTGATATGAAGATGGATTTCACGGATGAGAAAGTCAGAGATTATCGGCGATAATTAGCTGCGACGATATTGAGAGAGGGCCTGAACCAAAAGATCAACGACCTTGTCAAAAAATGATCTTAATTTTTTATTTCTTCTTTGAATAAAAATTAATGTAATTTATTCATATTAACACTGTTTCATATTTAATGCAAATGCAAAAATTTTATATTGAGAACAGGAGTGTCCTCGATTTATTCGTATTTATGCATTTTCTACTTCACAATTTCTTAAGTTTTCATATATGATGTCAAATTGAACACTAGAATGTCGTAAATTGAGCACTGGGTGTCGTCGTGCTAAAAGCTTCGGTGTCGTACGATTTTGCCTTCCGCCTTTCGGGTATCGTCGCGGTAGAGCTAGGGAGTCGTTAGCCCAGAGCTGGGGTGTCGTCGTGCTAAAAGCTTTGATGTCGTACGATTTTGCCTTCCGCCTTTTGGGTGTCGTCATGGTAGAACTAAGGAATCGTTAGCCCAGAGCTTGGGTGTCGTCGCGCTAAAGCTTGATATTCTTTCGTGAGTACTGGAATGTCGTAGGATTTCGCCTTTCGGATGTCGCCGCGGTAGAGCTAGGGAGTCGTTAACCCAAAGCTGGGGTGTTATCGCGCTAAAAGCTTCGGTGTCGTACGATTTTGCCTTCCGCCTTTCGGTGTCGTCGCGGTAGAGCTAGAAAGTCGTTAGCCCAGAGCTTAGGTGTCGTCGCGCTAAAAGCTTTAGTGTTCTTTCGTAAGTACTGGGATATCGTAGGATTTCGCCTTTCGGGTATCGCCGCGGTAGAGCTAGAGAGTCGTTAGCCCAGAGCTGGGGTGTCGTCGCGCTAAAAGCTTCGGTGTCGTACGATTTTGCCTTCCGCCCTTCGAGTGTCGTCGCGGTAGAGCTAGGGAGTCGTTAGCCCAGAGCTAGGGTGTCGTCGCGCTAAAAGCTTCGGTATCGTACGATTTTGCCTTCCGCATTTTGGGTGTCGCCGCAGTAGAGCTAGGGAGTCGTTAGCCAAGAGCTGGGGTGTCGTCGCGCTAAAACTTCTATATCCTTTCGTGAGTACTGGGATGTCGTTAGCCCAGAGCTTCGGTGTCGTAACAGTGCAAGCGTATTCGTAAATATCAAATCTTCTTGGCAGACGAAATGAGCACTTCATTTGACTAAAAAGACACCCTAGTTAGAAAGCACTTCATTTGCGACCAAGACACCCTAGTTAGAAAGTTACGACACTCATGTTTTATATATGCTCCTGTGTAAGTTGACTCAATACATAAGCATCAAATTCGTCTATCAAAGTTTCGGAAGGTGGTACAATTCTTTCCTTGTCCACTTACCACTTGTAGCATTCAGTCTTGCTTTTTGGATGCCATACAATTAACTTTTTCATTATCCCTATGATTCATACTCTTCTCTGTTTTTCTAGATTTTTCTTACCTTCAACACGCCAGGTGCTTGAAGCAAAGTTGTTTTTTTATTATTGGCCCTGCTACACACTGTTGTGATTCCAAAACCAACTCTTTTCGCATATCCATTGTAGAAAGTATATACATCATCTGCTTAATTGAATTCCATTCTAGTTTGAGGAACTACAGTATCATCCCCTGCATTTGGAGCGATGGGTGAAGGTGCACGGCCGGGAGTGTTATCGATTTCTTTCCGATCTATAATTTCAGCATCATTTGTGGAAATATAGGCACACAGTCATGAACAATGATATCCAAGATTTAGTTGTCAATATATCCTGACAAAGGATTAGGACACGAAGGTTAAAACAATACGACACCTCACTTGAAGAAATATAATTATGATTGAACCTCAGATACCAGAAATACATACCATCTATGATATGAATTTAGAAGTCACAACACCCCAGTTTACAAAAAACGACATCGAAGCCGTAAATTACGACACCAATTCATACACATTGAGGAAGGGCCTAACGACACCAAGGTTCAGATATTACGACACCGTAGCTAAAAATGTTCAGGCAGGAACTAACGACACCCCATGAAACAACTTACGACACCCCATATAAAAAATAACGACACCCCCCTTAGCAGTTAAAGACCCCAGAGAATAACCTACGACACCCCGGAAAGCAACAAACGAAGATCGCGAAGGTTATAATCACGGGTGTCGTAGCGTTGTCACTAGGGTGTCGTCACATTTCAACTAGGATGCCGCGAAGATTTTCGAGCGAATTCCTCTTGGGGGGGTTGCGGGCCTTCTCTCCAGGGTCAGTTAAAACCTTACGACACACCATTTAGCAGTTAAAGACACCCTAGAGAACAAACTACGACACCCCGGAAAGCAACAAACAAAGATTACGAAGGTTATAAGCATGGGTGTCGTAGCGTTGCCGCTAGGGTGTCGTAACGTTTCAACTACGGTGTCACGAATGATTCTGACCGAATTCCTCCTTGGGTGTCGTAAGGTTATAAGCACTAGTATCGTAGGGTTGTCGCTGGGATGTCGTGATGTTTGAACTGAGGGAATTCTCTCTATGGTCAGATATAAGCACGGGTGTCGTAGCATTGGTGCTAGGGTGTCGTAAGGGTTAAACTGGGGTGTCCGCGAAGAATATTCGACAGAATTTCTCCTGCGGTGTCGCGGGGCTTCTCTCCATGGTCAGTTTTAAGCATGGGTGTCGTAGCATTGGTGCTAGGGTGTCATGAGGTTTCAACTGGGGTGTCGCGAAGGATTTTCGACCGAATTCCTCCTATGGTGTCGTGGGGATTCTCTCCGTGTCAGTTATAAGCACGGGTGTCGTAGCATTTGTGCTATGGTGTCGTAAGGTTTCAACTGAGGTGTCGCGAAGTATTTTCGGTCGAATTCATCCAGGGTTATCGCGGGGCTTCTCTCCATGGTTAGTTTTAAGCACGGGTGACGTAAGCTTTTCTCCACGGTGTTTTAACAGTAAATCTGGGGTGTCGTAGCTTTTATGGCGATTGAAACGCTCTGACGACACCCCAGTTTATAATTATAACATCCTAGTTAAAAGAGTACGATATTCGTGCTACAAAACACTAAACTCTAAGGAAGTTACCCGTGCATTAAACGGTTTGGTCACACATTAACTTCCTCTAACGATAAAAAAACAGTTGGTGTAATAAAGGAGCTTTACAAAGAAGTGGGAACACAGACTTTTTACTTCCTGCTACGGATGACTTTTCTCTAGAGATTTTTGTACAACGACTCCAGTAGCTGAAATATTTTCTTTCGATCGGACTCTCAGAGCGAGGCGTAGGATCATGCTCAAACCTTTGACTGATTCCTTAGCATCCGAAAGCCAGAGCGAGAGGATAGAAAGAGTTTTTCTTGCACAGATGAAATTCAAAAAAAATGGCAGTAAAAGTAAACGGGAGGGAAAGGGCATTTTCGTCTGTATGCTAATTTTAAAAAAAGGCGAAGCACTTTTCATGATCGTCACGATCAGAACGTAACATCGTAGCATAGCCATACCGTCCGGCACGTCAGCCACGTAGGATCCACGTGGACCAATCAGGAGAGGCGATACAGCCCACGTAGGACTTGCTGCACCGGAGGCGATGTACAAAGACTCTTCCTATTCACATACAAAGAAAGGTGATGGGCTTTCAAGGCCCATTAGAGTATTTCAGGCCTATTTAGGCCTGTTACCCAACACTTTATTGACACCAAATACTCACAACATAGACATCAAAAGCCATGAATCTTTTATGACTCCAATGTCTACGATACTGGGGCTGTCTCTGGCCCAAATTGAATATTGTATCCCATAGTCTGCACTTTTTTTTTTCAATACATTTGAATCAACATGTTCAAATGTTTATCCTTAATTCCATCAATATCAATGTTCTCTCGATTATCAATTTTCAAGGAGAAGATAGAAAAGAGTTCACTCAAAAACTAAACAAAATATGCATAACACAAGTCAATTTGGAAGTAATAAATAAACTCTGGCAAACATCGGAGAAAGGTTGCTTCTAGTAATGCATAAGAAATAATGAGTTGCATTTTTCTAACCAAGTAGCAACTCCGGAGCTCTTAAAAACATCAAACAATCCACAGCAACTCCACCATGTCGCACGACGCTCTATCAGTGGACCCCGAGCGGCCTATGGAGGTACCGATCAATCCCCAAAACGAAAAAAAAAAAAAATCATTAAAAGGCGCAATAGAAACAATCTGTAACAACAAGAAACTAATAAATCCCAACACACTAGATTTAACATCTCGACAGTTACCTCAGATCTCTCACTCCCATCGCAGAGCTCCTCACGCCTCTCACGAGGCTGAGGCTGTTCAATAACCGGAGCCGGCGAGGTGTCAAAAATGGGCGCCGGCTTCGGCTTGGCTTCACTTTGATCTGCCAAAGCATCAACCGCCAGCGAAGCCTTCGAAGTCACAGCCGCGGCTTCGGTAGCTTCAATAGCCTCCTCAGTCACAGAAACCGGTTCTTCGACGTGAACACCGATGCCACCGTTGCCGACTTCTCTTCCGCAACCTCAGTGGGCGCCTCACCACCATCGACCTCCACCTTCTCCGACTTCTCTTCCGCAACCTCAGTGGGCGCCTCACCACCATCGACCTCCACCTTCTCAGACTGGGCCAACTCAATACTCACATCCTCGGCCTCCCTAACAACAGATACCGCCACCGTCTCCTCCTCGACCACCTTGCCCTTTTCCTCCACGGGCGGGTTCTCCGACACTTTGTCGGCGTCCTCGCCTAGTTTTTCTTTGCCGTTCTCGGAGCCATCCATCGCGGCAACGGTGATGGACTCCGATCTCGGGGATTCGCCCTTCTTCTCCTCGCCTTCGTCACTGCTTTCGCCCTTGGAGTCCTGGCTCTCGCCGTCGCCTGAAGAACACGAGGGAGAGAGAGGCTTTTACTTCACTTTAAAAAAAAAAAAAAGTAGAAAAGAATAAGAGGAGAGGGGGGGGGCGACCACGAGAAGGGTTGGAAGGGGAATCGGGAGGTGGATGCCCATCTCCTTCTTTCGCCGGGCAGCCTTCCTCTTCTTCGCACCTGACGGCATGATGGGGTGATTGGAGGGATAGCTGGAGAGAACGTGCCAGCGAGGGAGTGGGGAGAGTGGGGGTCGGAGGACAGGGTTTGTTGGGGGGTGGGGGTTGCCCGTTTTGGGGGGCTACCGCGCACTTTTATCTCCGGCCAACCACGAGGGGTGTTAAAAAGATAGGGTTGAAGAGGAAACCGTTATCACGAGCAGGTGGCTTGCGGAATGAAAGAGATGGAGGCCAAAAGATTGAATATTTTGCCCTGGTCTTTCTGAGGAGTTACCAGAGGCTGTGCGAAGGGGAAGATGGGGAGCTGGAGGAGGGTGGGCCAGGGGGGAAGGCGTGGGGCAAGCCATGGTACTACTGATCATTGATGGCTCGACCGCTTCCTCGTCTCTATTGCCATCCCTCGGCTTCATTTTAGTTCGCCCATGTTTCAAATTTGATGAGCGGTGGAGCAATGTACGCCGTCAGTCACCACGTCGTTGTGGCGGCCGGCCCAGAGCGCCGTGGATCACGCCGATTCTCTGTCGGCACATTGAACACGGCGGGCTTCAGCTGTTTTCACTCGAATATTTTTAAAGGGAAAAAAAGGTCGGCAACGTGCCAAAATAATTCTCCCACGGTTAAGATGGTGGAGCCCTATGATTTGAATAAACGACAGTTTTCGAGTTAAAGGAATCAATAACAAACAGCCAAATCGCATCCTTAGAAAGGACGAGATGAAAGCCCGACAGATAAGATTCAAAAAAGATAAATAGTTTTTCAATTTCAATTTTCGATCCAATAGACTAATTGGATGTATCCCAGGCTGGATCCCAATTTTTTCTTGTACTTGAAAGTCGTTAAATCTTAATAGCAGTGAAAGTCGTTAAATCTCTATATTAAAGGCATTAATATCCTCGTCATTAACTGATTTTTTACGAGAACGATGTCCGCACATCAAAAAATTCAAAACCGCTGGCTTAATTTAAATTTTAAAAATAAAAATAAAATAAATAATTTTAAATTTTATATGCTAACTAAAATAGAATTTTAGATTTACAAATATGAACATAAAGATATTTTGAGAGAGTTTTCTTCATTTTTTTTAGTTTTTGACCTCCCTTAACCTATTTTTTATTTTAGATGGATTTTCAAGAATATTATCTACAATAATCTGCGGTGAACCAACATCCATTGTCATTATTAAATGAGTGTAAGAGTATTGATTTCAGTGCTCAGGCCAATCACTGTCTAAATTCTCCTTTCTCGACCCATCTAAAAGTCTTTTGTACACCATGCGTTGGATCAAGAAAATAATAATAATAATAGTTAAACATTAATATTTAACCTAAATTATTTATGGTACCTGATGACGCCAAGTCATCTTCTTCAAGCATCGAAGAAGACGGACGTCCTTCTCTCCGAACCCCTGCAAGATAAGTCCTCGAAGACCGGATGCTCCAATGAGGACCCTCCGACGCTCAAGTTAGTTACTTGGGAACAGACAAGAACTGCTCAGTCGAAGGGAGCTAAAACAGTTAGGGTTTTTGCTAGTAGGAAGAAAACTAGAAAATCAGAGTCCAAGGATCCTTACAGTGAGCGCGCGTGCTTTTATACCTGTTCGAATGTCCCCTTTCTATTCCCACGATCCCTGATTCTTAGGAGCCAAGTTCAATAACGGATAAAATACGGGGCCGACGATGACAAGTTGTACTGTCATCGTACACACTGGATGCATCATGAGTTACCTGTCAGTACGACCTCACAGATGCTCGCGTCTAAGGTAGCATCTGGTGCGCGTCACCGCTGCAACGGGCAGGTGGTGATCCGCATACCGTAACGGGGTATGGCCATGCACAGTGACAAAGATACAATGGATCATACGCCGTTATGAGGCATGGCCACCTTCTACCACGGATGTGCGGTGGATTATGTGAGCACGCTAGGTGGCTCAGAATAACCTGACCATGCGCCGGGATTGAGATGCCATTCGTGTGCCCTGAGACCAAGTAGGAGGTCCCGGGGGTTAATATACTGTCCATGTGCCCCGAGACCGAGAGGGAGGTCTCGAGGGTTGATATACTGTTCATGGGCCCCGAGACCGAGAGGGAGGTCTCGGGGGTTGAGAGACTGTTCATATGCCTCGGGACCGAGAGGAAGGTCTCGGGGGTTGATACTGTTTATGTGCCCGAGACCGAGAGGAAGGTCTCGGGGGTTGATATACTGTTCATGTGCCCCGATACCGAGAGGAAGGTCTCGGGGGTTGAGATACTGTTCATGTGCCCCGAGACCGAGAGGAAGGCCCCAGGGGTTGAGATACTGTTCATGGGCCCCGAGACCGAGATGGAGGTCCCGGGGGTTGAGATATTGTTCATGTGCCCCAAGACCGAGAGGAAGGTCCCGGGGGTTGAGATACTGTTCATGTGCCCCGAGACCGAGAGGAAGGTCCCAGGGGTTGATATTGTTCATATCCCCCGAGACCGAGAGGTAGGTCTCGGGGGTTGATATTGTTCATGTGCCCCGAGACCGAGAGGTAGGTCTCGGGGGTTAATGTAGCTTCCATCAGCTGCCGCTATCTTTGCCGTTCACTCTAACAGCGTAGGATCAGCCATATCAGATGCCCCCTCACCCTTGAGACGGAGTGGGCCCGTCCTAGTAAAGTGAAAGGGGTGTCACCTCCCAAATGACTGATCCCCATCCCTTGCGAACCACCTCTAGACGCGTGTCTATAGGCGCTGCAGCGACTTTATGCGGGCAGTACAGGGATGTGATAGGGCGGTCAATGCTGTCCACCCGATTTGCGGCAATCATCCTCGCAGTAGGGTTTATCCGTCGAAGTCCATGAGGAAAGCTGTGCCATCATTACCCATCATAACGGCGACGTCATCAATGTCCTACCATTGGCCGGAAATGAATCGTATCCCGCGCTCAGCGATTACCTAGGCAATCCAGCTCGCTGTGGGAGCCCGTGTGGCAGTCGAGGCGCGGCGAGACAATTTGAAACTGAATAAAATCTGAGTAGAGGGTCGAAAGCGGTCATTCTATTCCTGGCATATCGGACGCCGACCAGGCGAAGACATCTGCATTAGCTCGCAAAAAGGTGAGGAGTCGGTCACGAGCCTCCTCTGGGAATAGGGCTCCAATCCGGATTGTTCTCGTGGGTCCTCCCCGAGGGGGAAAGTAAGCAGGTGCTCGGCTGGCTCTCCTCTTCTCTCCAGGTCTCGAGGATCCAGCATCTCAGGTACCGGTGCGGGTGCCGCCCCCTGCGGACTAGGGGCCATGTGGTAGCAAAGTAAAGGTGGATTATGCTCTCCCCGCATCTCCCCGATTCCTTCGCTGGTAGGAAACCTCACGATGAGCCTCTTAGTGGATATGACAGCATCCAAAGATTGAGCCCGGGCCTCCCGAGGATCGCGTTGTAAGCAAGGGGCATACGAACCACCAAGAACTTCATGAAAATCGTACTTTGACATGGGGTTGTGCCAGCCGTCACAGGGAGAGTGACCTCCCCCTCGACTTTCACATAATCCCCAGTAAACCCCATCAGGGGCGTGACGACGGGCCGGAGTAGTTCGGGCTACAAGTTCATGCGAACAAAAGCATCATAGTTTAAAACATCCACAGAGCTCCCACTATCAACTAGAATTCTCTTTACAGGATGTTTAGCAATCGTCATAGACACGACGACGCTGTCATCATTTTTGTTTACCACCTCCTCTAAGTCCTTTTTAAAGAAATGAATTACAGAATCCAACTCCCCTTCCTCTCTCGGCCTCTTTAATGAGCCTCCTGCCCCCCAGGAAATCATTGTCACCGTCTTCTTTGTTGGGGC
The DNA here is from genome assembly GCA_900491605.1 of Calamus simplicifolius. Lineage (NCBI taxonomy): Eukaryota > Viridiplantae > Streptophyta > Magnoliopsida > Arecales > Arecaceae > Calamus > Calamus simplicifolius. The sequence goes on from UESW01004692.1 coordinate 198,409, forward strand.
GTTGTCGATCAACGGTGGCGGGGGCGCTGACGGGCCAGGAGCTCCCGGGTTGTTCCTCTGGACGAACTTTCCCAGGTGGCCCCGCTGGATAAGGTCTTCTATAGCCTTCTTCAGCTGGCGACATTCGTCAGTATCATGGCCGTGATTCCGGTGATAGCGACAATAGAGGTTCTTGTTGCGGGGGATCTTCGGGTTTATTGGAGGAGGGAGCTAGAGGTAAGACTCCCCTTCAATCTCGAGCAAGATCTGCGATATCGGGGCGAGCAGTGGGGTGTAGGGTCCATCTCTTGGCGCAGGGGCTCGGGGACGGTTGTCTGGCCGGCAAGGAGGCTCAGGTCTTCTGGGGCGAGCTTCGACAGGTTCTGGTCGGGCCGGTTTCTTGGAGACGTTCCCGCCAGCCTCGCGCTGGGAGAAGTTGGCCTCGTCAGCTCGAATGTACTTCTGGGCCCGGGTCAAGAGCTCGGCGTAGGAGCCAGGTGGCTTCTTGTCGAGGGAGTACGCGAAGCGAGACGGGCGAAGCCCTCGCTTCAAGGCCAAAGTGGCCACTGAGTCTTCAAGATTGTAGACCTCCAGGGCCGCCTCCTTGAACCGAGCAATGTAATCCTGTAAGGACTCACCGCTCTTCTGCTGGACGGTGAAGAGGCTATCTACTACCCTTGGAATCTTTCGGCATGCATCAAAATGGGCCAAGAAAGCCCTTTCCAACTAGCGGAAGGAATCAATACTTCGTGGTGGCAAGCGGGAGTACCAAGCTCGGGCGGCCTTCTTCAGGGTGGCTGGGAAGGCGATGCACATGAGTGAATCGGTGGCCCCCTGGACTTGCATGAGAACTTTATAACTTTTCAAGTGGTCCAAAGGGTTTGTGGTCTCGTCATAAGGATCTAGCTGGGGAAGGCAGAATGGGGTGGAGATGGGATCTTCCATGATGCAGCGAGACAATGGAGGCTGGCTGTCGTAGTCCGTCTCTGGCAGGTGGGTGATCCGACGGCTAAGTTCTTCCAACCTCTGGTTATACTCGTTGAGTCGACGCTCGGCTCGACGGGCCATCCGACCATCAAAAGACCCCTCCCCCGAAGATTCAGAGGACGGAGAACGGGGGCGGCGATGTCGGTGGGGGCGCTCCGCCTCCTTCCCGTGCCGCCGCTTAGGAGAGACACTGGCATGGCGGGAGGGCGACCGGTGTCTCTTAGAGGCTTCCCGATGGTGAGGCTTGGGCAGAGCTTGACGGTGGTGATCCCCTGGCACCGGTGATCTCCTTCGGGAGGAATGCTGGCTGGGTTGCGCCACCCCTGGGACTGATGGGTTTGGCTCCGGCTGCTGCGCGGCTGCCTATTGGTGCTGCAGGCCTTGAACCGCCGCTGCCAGGGATTGGACCTGCGTGGCCAGGGCGGTGAATCGATCTTCTTGGAACTGCTATGGGGGAGGCGCAGGGACATCGGCCGGAGGAGCAGAAGGTCTAGCCTCCTAGGGATGCAGCGGCATCGGAATGCTGGTCGGGAGAGCCGAGGGGACCTCCGCAGGTGGACCGGCTCCTCGGTGCTGCCCCCCAGCGCAACTGGCAGAAACTCCCTTCGTTCGGGTCGTCACCATGGCTTCAAGAGCTTGAGGAGAGAGATTGCAGATTGCTGGTTCGATGACTTTCTTTTTGACCCCTTCCTAGCGCACCAATCTGATGACACCAAGTTACCTTTTCAAGCGTCGGGGAAGACGGACGTCCTTCTCTCCGAACCCCTGCAAGATAAGTCCACGGAGACCGGATGCTCCGGTGGGGACCCTCCGATGCTCAAGTTAGTTACTTGGGATCAGACAAGAACTGCTCAGCCGAAGGGAGCTGAAACAGTTAGGGTTTTTGCTAGTAGGAAGAAAACTAGAGTCCAAAGGATCCTTACAGCGAGCACGTGCTTTTATACCTGTTCAAATGTCCCCTTTCTATTCCCGCGATCCCTGATTCATAGGAGCCCAGTTCAATAACGGACAAAATACGGGGCCGACGATGACAAATTGTATTGTCATCGTACAAACTCGATGCATCATGAGTTACCTGTCAGTACGACCTCACAGATGTCTCGCGTCTGAGGTAGCATCTGGTGCGCGTCACCGCTGCAACGGGAAGGTGATGATCCGCATACCGTAACGAGGTATGACCATGCACAGTGACAAAGATACAACGGATCATACGTCGTTATGAGGCATGGCCACCTTCTACCACGGATGTGCGGTGGATTATGTGAGCACGCTAGGTGGCCCAGAATAACCTGACCATGCGCCGGGGATTGAGATGCCATTCGTGTGCCCTGAGACCAAGTAGGAGGTCCCGGGGGTTAATATATTGTCCATGTGTCCCGAGACCGAGAGGGAGGTCTCGGGGGTTGATATACTGTTCATGGGCCTCGAGACCGAGAGGGAGGTCTCGGGGGTTGAGATACTGTTCATATGCCCCTGGACCGAGAGGAAGGTCTCGGGGGTTGATACTGTTCATGTGCCCCGAGACCGAGAGGTAGGTCTCGGGGGTTGATATATTGTTCATGTGCTCCGAGACCGAGAGGAAGGTCTCGGGGGTTGAGATACTGTTCATGTGCCCCGAGACCGAGAGGTAGGTCTCGGGGGTTGATATACTGTTCATGTGCCCCGAGACCGAGAGGAAGGTCTCGAGGGTTGAGATACTGTTCATGTGCCCCGAGATCGAGAGGGAGGTCCCGGGGGTTGAGATACTGTTCATGGGCCCCGAGACCGAGAGGGAGGTCTCGGGGGTTGATATACTGTTCATGGGCCCCGAGACCGAAAGGAAGGTCTCGGGGGTTGAGATACTGTTCATGTGCCCCGAGACCGAGAGGAAGGTCCCGGGGGTTAATACTGTTCATGTGCCTCGAGGCCGAGAGGTAGGTCTCGGGGATTGATACTGTTAATGTGCCCCAAGACCGAGAGGTAGGTCTCAGGGGTTGATACTGTTCATGTGCCCCGAGTGTTAGGGTCCCCGGTCAAGGACTCCAAAACATTCACCAACTCCTCCGTGCAATCCGCTCCAACACCACAATCGATCCTCCCGAACCGTTTCCAGTAATACACGAGCGTGGTAATTAGGATCTAACACACAAGAAATGAAGAATGCCTCACTGTTATTACGAAGAACGTGGTCTCAGGATTATTAGTCCTTCGAACCACCAGAACACAAGAACACTCGTACAAGGGTTATTAGCCCAAGCACGCCCAAACTTAAGAGGTTATCAGCCCCCAAGTTTACTGGCATAAACGTGCCTATGCTTGGCCAACATTCATAAGCTCTCTAGGCTTACAAAACACAACTCTCTCCCCCCCCTCCTATTACTCCTGAGGAGTGCTTATATAGGCATCCTCACGAGCTTACAAAATCCTACCAACCCTATCAAATCAAATCTAGATCAAATCTTCAAGATTCTAAGGAAACAATTCGAAACAATTCCTAGAATCAAGGAGATTTGACAATACATGCCTAAAACAACTTAACTGAAAAGGAAACTAATCTTCCCAATCAAATCAAATCTAATCTTCAAGATTCTAAGGAAACAGTTCCTAGAATCAAGGAGGTTTGACGATACATGCCTAAAACAACTTAACTGAAAGGGAAACTAATCTTCTAGAGTTTAGGAGAAACATCCTAAATCTAGAAGATATGATTTATTCAATCACCTTCTAGAGTTTAGGAGAAACATCCTAAATCTAGAAGATATGATTTATTCAATCACCTTCTAGAGTTTAGGAGAAACATCCTAAATCTAAAAGATATGATTTATTCAATCACTCCCCACAAGGAAATCAATCTGTGAAGATATCTCCATAATGCACTTGATCTCGCCGCCATCCGCCGCCCTACACGGTAGCGCTGCCGCCTGTCACTGGGGCCGCATCTCGCAACTTATCCTCCCCATCGTGGCCGTGTAGGCCATGGTCTTCGCTTGGGATCCTTTCATTCCCCCTTCCATTAATTGTACCCTTGTCCTCAAGGGTAAATTGTGGGAACCTTAAGGCTATGTCATCATAATCCTCCCAGGTTGCTTCCTCTCTAGGTAGCCCTCTCCATTGCACCAATACTCTCCAGATCTTCCTTCTAATCCTTCCATGTGGCACCATTTTGTATTCAAGAATCATTGTGGGCTGTAGTAGCATTCTACCTTCCTCATTGAAGGAAGGCAATTCCTCTACAATCAAGCTAGGATCCCCAACTCATCTCTTGAGGAGAGACACATGAAACACTGGATGAAGTCTTGAGGTTGGTGGTAATTCCAGCCGATACGCAACTTCTCCGACACGGGCAGCCACTTTAAATGATCCATAGTACCTTTTCTCTAGCTTGTAGCTTGCCTTTCTCTTCATTATCTTTTGGCCATAGGGTTGAAGCTTCAAGTACACAAAGTCCCCGGGCTCAAACCCTTCTAGCCTTCTCCTTTTATCATAATATTTCTTCATGCTCGATTGGGCCTTCTTAAGCTCCCTCTTTGCCTTGGCTAGTATCTCGTCTCTAGTGATCAAGGCTTCCTCACTTCCGCATTCTTAGCCGTACCCCTCTCATAAGCCACCAAGGTAGGAGGCTTCCTTCCATACACCACTTCAAATGGGCTAAGTGTGATGGAAGAGTGGTATGTTGTATTATACCAATATTCCGCCCATGACATGTAGTCCATCCACCTTGCTTGCTCATCATGGCAATAGCATCTCAAGTATTGTTCTAATGTACGGTTGACCACCTCTGTTTGGCCATCGGTCTGCGGATGGTATGAAGAACTTGTCTTCATTTTGCTCCCTTGCAGTGCAAACACTTCCTTCAAAAGGAGCTCATGAACACCCGATCCCGATCCGTAACAATGGTTCTAGGGAAACCATGGAGCTTTACCACGTTGTCCACAAAGGCCTTAGCCACACTCTTCATTGTAAATGGATGCTTAAGGGGTATGAAGTGAGCATACTTACTTAAGCGATCCACGACCACCAAGATCACTTCGTACCCTTGACTTGCGGGCAAGCCCTCCATAAAATCCATGGACAAGTCTTCCCATATAGCTTCCGGTATGGGTAAGGGCTGCAAGAGACCTGTAGGGGCCTTCGTATCATGTTTGACCTTTTGACACACGTCACATTCCGCCACCCACTTCTTCACACTTCTCTTTAGGCCCTCCCAATAGAAGAAATGCTTGATCCTTATATAGGTCCTAAGCCATCCCGAATGACCACCTTCTTTGCTATGGTGGAAGTGAGTGAGAATCTCCTTCCTCAGGTTTGGTACGTCGGGCACATAGACATAGGACTTGTAGTAGATAAGCCCATCACGCCATTTGAATCCGTCACCCCATTACATGGACTCTCAAGCTTCTCTATGATCTCTTGAGACCTTGCATCCAACTCCACAGCCTCTCTAAGCTTGTCCCATATCCTCCATTCAGCTCCACTCAAGGCCATATGTTCAGCCTCATCTTCATACAAAGTCCACATCATTGGACTTCCCTCCTTCCTTGACAACACATCAGCCACCTTATTCTCTTGCCGGGCTGATATATAATGTCATACTCAAATCCCAGAAGCTTCACAAGAAACTTCTGTTGCTTTGGCGTCACGATCTTTTGTTCTAGCAAGTGTCTTAATGCTTGTTGATCGGTCACTATAGTGAACTTTCTTCCCAAGAGGTAAGGTCTCCACACCTTCACCGCATGCACAACCGCCAACATTGCTCTTGCATAAGTGCTCCATGCTTTCTTCATTGGCCCTAAGGCCTTGGAGATATAAGCTATGGGCCTCTTTCTTGAGCTAGTACCGCCCCAATCCCTTCTCCACTTGCATCAGTATATACTTCAAATGGTTTCTTGAAGTCGGGCAAGGCCAAGACGGGTGTCTTGGTCATGGCTCTCTTCAAGTTCTCAAAAGCTCTCCTTCCATCTTCGGTCCACTCGAAGCCCTCCTTTTTTAGCATGGAGGTAAGTGGCTTGGCTATCAATCCATAGCCTTGCACGAACCTTCGATAGTAGCCCGTCAAACCAAGGAATCCTCGTAGAGCCGACACATCCTTGGGTAAGGGCCAATCCACCATAGCTTCCACCTTCCGCTGGTCCACTTTTACTCCTTGGCCCGATATGATGTGGCCAAGGTACTCCAGCTCTTCTTGCATAAAGGCGCATTTGGAAGCCTTGATGAAGAAGTGGTGCTCCTTCAAGATCATCAATACTCGCTCCAATTGCTTCAAGTGTTCCTCCACATTCTTTGAGTACACCAAGATGTCATCGAAGAATACTAATACAAACTTCCTCAAGAATGGCTTAAATATGGCATTCATAGCCGCTTGAAAAGTTGAGGGGGCATTGCATAGCCCAAAAGGCATCACTAGGTACTCATAGTGGCCGGAATGAGTCCTAAATGCCGTCTTGTGGGTATCTTCCTCTTTCATCCGGATTTGATGGTATCCGGCCCTTAAATCCAGCTTGGTGAACACATGAGCCCCATGCAACTCATCAAGCATCTCGTCCACTGTTGGTATGGGAAATCTGTCCCTCACTGTTGCCTCATTCAATGCTCGGTAGTCGGTGCAAAAATGCCAACTTCCATCCTTCTTCCTCACAAGCAACACCGGTGATGAAAAGGGACTAGTGCTTGGTCGAATCAAGCACTAGCCAACATCTCCTCCACTTGTCTTTCGATCTCACCCTTTTGAAAGTGAGCATACCGGTATGGTGGCACATTCACCGGTTTGCTCGCATCTTTCAGCACAATGCGATGATCAAATTCCTACTTGGTGGTAATGAAGTAGGTACCTCCAATACTTCCTTGTGTCTTTCTAAAACTGTCTTCACACCTTGGGGCAGCTCCTCATTTCTATCACTGTACTTCTCTTCTTGCCCTTCATCTCCTCGGTTTTGGCCCATCACTATGGCGAAGCAATGAGCCCCACCCTTGCATAGTTTTTCAAACACATTGGCCTCGCAAGGCCTTGGCTCTTTTGATGCTAGAGCTGTCCACGTCCTCTTCTTCCCTCCAAGCTTGAACTCCATAGTCATCTTCTCATAGTCGGTGACGACCTTGCCAATGCCTCTTAGCCATGCATTGCCCAAGACAACATCTAGCCCCACCAATGAGAGTATGTGAAGATCAGCCGCTATACGGATACCTTGGACATTCATCTTCACGGTTCGCACTACCATCTCGTACCTTAGCTTTTTCCGTTTGCCACCTTCACATCGAATGACTCTACTTCTTCCCCATGCAATCCCACCTTAGAAAGGACGCGGGAATTGATGAAGTTGTGGGTAGACCCACTATCCACCAATAATATCATTTCATGCTTGCCAACCCAAGCCATAAGTCGCATGGTTGAGGGCTTTTGTACGCTGGACATGGCATTGAGGCTCAACTTGGCTTCCTCACTTTCCTCATCGCTAGAGGACTCCTCATGCCCGTGCTCTTCCTCACTTGTCTCCCCCAATTGCTCCTCCTCTATTCCGATCATACACATGACCTTGGCTTTCTTGCATTGGTGATCATGGCTCCACTTTTCACCACATTTGAAGCATAAGCCCTTCTTTATGTACTCATCAAGCTCCTCACGACTAAGCTTCTGACTTCCTTCCCTTTGCTCCTTGAATCTCCCATAGTCCCCTCCTTTCCTTTCTAAGACCCCGTGGAATACAAGGGTTTATAAACCTTGTTAGCCACTTGATCCTTGACGTGTCTTTTCTCGAAGTGATGACTTTCTTCAAGGATTTCAACCATCCTCATTGCTTCTTGCAGCCTAGTGGGCTGCTTCAACTTGAGCTCCTTGGCAATCCATGGTTTTAGACCATCCACAAAAGTGCCGATAAGTTCCTCCTCAGACCAACCCCTCACCAAGGTTTGGAGTTGTCGAAATTCCTCCACATACGCATGCACCTTGCCATCTTGCTTGAGCTTAGCTAGCTGGCCATGATGGTTGATAATGGGCGAAGGCCCAAATTGCATAAGCAGCTCCCTCTCGAATGCCGTCCACCCGAGCCTTCTTCTTTCCTTCTCATATTGGGCCCGTATCCATCTCCACCATTTGCTTGCCTTCCCATCAAGGAAGAAACATGCTGTGGCCACTCTTTCTGTCCTTGGTACTTCATATATATAAAAATAGTGGTCCGCCTTATCGAGCCACTCATGAGGGTCACCACCATTGAACTTAGGAAGTCAATTTTTGGTCTCCTTGGTCCTCGATTGTTAAACTGATTTCCATCATCATCTTCATAGTCACCTCCACGGTAATGTGGCCTTCTAGGTCCTCGGTGGTTAAACCGATTTCTTCATCTTCATTATGATAGTGGTGGTCTCTTCTCGGTCTCTCATGTCTTCTAGCATCTTCATGGATCCGGCCATAGGGCATTTCTTCCCCATACCGACTCCCACCGAGTCTTTCCTCCGTCCTTGCATGGTTATCAACATCACGGTCAGACTCCTCCTCTCGCAGCCACCTTTCCATTACCTCGTGCTCATTCTCCACACGCCCGCCCAATCTAAGAGGTTGCCTTGGTTTAGGCTCTCCCCTTGTGGACTTAGAAATGTGAGTTTCCTCCCATCAACGAGTTGCTCCTCTTCCACCCTTGGGGTTTGTCCGCGGTTGGCCCATTCGCTCCTTCTCCAAGTCTTGCCAATATTGCTTGCAAGTCTCGTCTCATGCCTTCCACCGCCTTCATGTTCTCCTCCGTAGCATTAGTGACGGAAGTGATGGCTCCTTGCATATGAGTCATGTTGGTGGTAGTCTCCGCCATCTGCTCCTTCATCCAAAGAGTGGATGACTCCAAAGCTTCAAAGCGGTCTCGGTTGGATAGAAATGTACTTGATCCGGCCTCCATTGGAATATGGGCTGCAACAACAAGTCCAACCTTGGTTCTCTCCAAAATGAAGATCGAACCCCCTCCCATGAAGAACTTTGCACGGACAACTTCTGACCTTGGGTTCTCTCCAGAAGAAGATCGAACCCCCACCTCAAATAATAACTCCAACAAGAACAAACAACTTCTAACTATAACAATCTAACCCCCACCTCAAATAATAACTCCAACAAGAACAAACAACTTCTAACTATAACAATCTCAATGAAGAGAATCAAAGTAAGGTTTGCTCGTGATTACCCCGCTTGAAGCGTAGAGATCTTCAAGCAACTCATCTCAATGAAAGCACCAATTTGTTAGGGTCCCCGGTCAAGGACTCCAAAACATTCACCAACTCCTCCGTGCAATCCGCTCCAACACCACAATCGATCCTCCCGAACCGTTTCCAGTAACACACGAGCGTGGTAATTAGGATCTAACACACAAAAATGAAGAATGCCTCACTGTTATTACGAAGAACGTGGTCTCAGGATTATTAGTCCTTCGAACCACCAGAACACAAGAACACTCGTACAAGGGTTATTAGCCCAAGCACACCCAAACTTAAGAAGTTATGGCATAAACGTGCCTATGCCTGTCCAACATTCATAAGCTCTCTAGGCTTACAAACACAACTCTCTCCCCCCCCTCCTATTGCTCCTGAGGAGTGCTTATATAGGCATCCTCAGAGCTTACAAAATCCTACCAACCCAATCAAATCAAATCTAGATCAAATCTTCAAGATTCTAAGGAAACAATTCAAAACAATTCCTAGAATCAAGGAGATTTGACAATACATGCCTAAAACAACTTAACTGAAAAGGAAACTAATCTTCCCAATCAAATCAAATCTAATTCTAAGGAAACAATTCCTAGAATCAAGGAGGTTTGACGATACATGCCTAAAACAACTTAACTGAAAGGGAAACTAATCTTAGGAGAAACATCCTAAATCTAGAAGATATGATTTATTCAATCACCTTCTAGAATTTAGGAGAAACATCCTAAATCTAGAAGATATGATTTATTCAATCACTCCCCACAAGGAAATCAATCTCTGAAGATATCTCCATAATGCACTCCATAATGCACTTGATCTCGCTGCCGTCCGCCGCCCTACACGGTAGCGCTGCCGCTTGTCAGTGGGGCCGCATCTCGCAACTTATCCTCCCTATCGTGGTCGTGTAGGCCATGATCTTCGCTTGGGATTCTTTCACCGAGACCGAGAGGTAGGTCTCGGGGTTGATGTAGCTCCCGTCAGCTGCCGTTATCTTTGCCGTTCACTCTAACAGCGTAGGATCAGCCATATCAGTACCTTTATTATCCACGTAAGTTTTGAGAAGGGAACAAATTACAGTAATGCTATATAGAATTTAAAATTAAAAATAATACTAATAAACATCTACCATGCATCTAATATTAATGAGACCATATATAATTGGAAAGATAAGGTTTCTAAGAAGACAAAAGAATAAATGTCAAGAAGGCGAAACGGCATAACCTATGAAAAAAAAAATGGAAATCAATAAAAAGAAAAAGAATGAAAAGAAGAGAACGTTGAGAAGGAACCGCTCCTCTCTTCTTAGAAAGGTGCACAAAAAAATCTCAGTAATTGCTAGATCTTAGGAACAACGGTAAAGATGGAAAATTTGAGAATAGGAGAGAGAAAGTTACTCGATTTCAAATAGAAAGTTGGGAAAAAATCAAAAAAGAAAGAAGGCCAAGAAAAAAAAAATTTAATGCAGTTAAATGGCAACAGAAGAATATAATTCTTCCGTTTTTGAAACGTACAAATTGGGATTATTTTATTTCATTTTATTTTGTTTTTTCCTTCGCAAAGCAATGCGTCATTAGAAGCAAAAGAAACTTTCTCGCTGCTGGACAATAATTAGCTAGGCGAAGGAAAACTTGCTGGACTTGAGGAATAACCAGGGTGCAACTTGGGTCGGGTTCATATTGAACCCAGTCCATCGAATTCAATTTACAGCCGTGTTTAAATTCAGGTTTGTCCAATTCAAACATGAAAATCTTAGGTTTAATTCGGTCCGATTTACAATTAATCTGGATTCAGATTGACCGCAATTCGAATCTGAGATAATCCGAACTCAAAGGTTACCCGAATAGAGGGTAGCTTTTCTGCACCAGGTTTTTGGGAGCGGATCATAAAGGCAGACCATTTTTCACCTTCTTCTTTTCTTTGTTTATGGTACCTTCCTTCTTTTTTTATTTCAAGTAAATTTTTTTTAATACAGTGTTAAAGTCCCAAGTCCAGCTTATGCATTTGTAAGGACTTTTATTTTTCTATCTCTTGTATCCATACTTCGGTGTTTATTTACTTTGGAAAAAGTTTTTTTTTTTTCTATCAATCCGAATTTCAACCCGAAACTCAACCTTTTTAAAAATAAGGTTAGGATTGAGGTTTTACAAATAGGATTATGGTTAGGATTAGAATTGATATTTTATAAATAGGATTAGGATTGAGAAAAAACTCAAATTTTATGAGCCCGAGTTGCATCCTTAGGAACAACGACAAAGATGTAAAGTTTGAGGATAGGAGAGAGTAAGTTACTCGATTTCAAATGAGAAGTTTAAAAAAAAAAAAAAAATCTAAAAGAAGAGAAAGCCGGAAAGGAATTTAATGCAGTAAATAGCACCAGAAAAAGTAGAATTCTTTCGTTTGTGAAACATATAAAGAGAGTATTTTTTTCATGTCTCATCGCTTTGAAGCAATGCACCCGTAGCTTTATATTATATAACTCGCCCAATGCCCGGGACAAACACCAAAAAAAAAATCATATCAAAATTTGGAGAGAAAAGATAAATTCTTTCTATATAAAGAATCTAATTATTAAAGAAAAAATCTAATTATTAAGTGAATAGAATGTAAGTGAATTCTGATCTTAGTCATACTTAGATTGAAGGATTTCTTCGATTCTTTTTATAGTTGTATAGAATTTTTTTAAAAAAATAGGATACCAAAAATTCTTTTGATTTTTCATATAAATAATATTTTTTATTTTTTATATTAAAGGCTTAAGCAGTCATCGTACTATTACAGTATTTTACTTTAATTCTCTATTTTTATCTAGTGATGCGATTGCATTTCTACCAAAGTAGCGGAAGAAGCAATGGAAATAATGGCGTAGGAGTGCATGATATATATTTATTTATTTAAGACATTTTGCCTCAATGATAATACCTGCACAAAATAGATTTTTTAAAAAAGCTTCTAATTTGGAGATGGTTATTGCTCATGAAAGCTTATGAAATCCTTCCATTTCGTTTAGGACAAGCATTGCAGCTGGACACAGTTGCACGGACAGCCGCAAAGAAAAGGTATGTATCAAGATTTATGCATTTTATAAATGAAATAGGTAAGTAAATAAAAGAATCCAACACGGTGCATTTAATCTCAATAGAATTTATTTATATTTTTATAATATTTAAGATAAAACAAAGAAACCTTCAAGCTGTTTGGATGAAAGAAAAATAGAAAGAAAACAAAAATAAAATAAAAAAATAAAAAAAAATTTGAGAGAAATTTTTTTTTGTTTGAATGAGTAAAAAAATGAAAAGAAAAAAAATTAATAATTTATAATAATAATGTTCCTATTACAAATGATTAAAAATACAGTTTTTTTTGAAAAAATTAATATTGAATGAAAAAAAATGAATGAATTTTCTCTTAAAATCTCTTTAATTTAAAAAAAAATTAGATAAAACCTATCATTTTTTTAATTATTTTCTCTACTTTTTGTTCGTCGTTATTATTATTTATTATTATTATTATTATTATTATTATTATTATTATTATTATTATTGGGTATCCAAACACAGGCTCAATGTTTCCTTGGTCGGCTGACTTTTACTCAGCTTCACCCTAAAATCTGACCGAGCGCTGCTTCGATGGAAAGATGAGGGGCAGCGAGCGGAGTTTAATCAAAAAGAGTTTTATCCGCGAAGCTTCGGTAGGATTTAAGCCGCCGCTCGATCGGGAAACGGTTCTTCGTGGCTTTTGAGGAGCCATGTGGAAGGCGAGCAAGTCATAATATTTCCTTCCATCCATTGGCTTGATACGGAATGGAATGCCACCATGATAGAAAATGGGCCTATGGTCTTCTTTTAGGCCCTGTTTGGTTTGTATTAAGAGAAAAAGGAAATATTTACCGTACCATCCTTCTCCAAAGCAAATGAGCACCGGATATATATATATATATATATATATATATAGATTGGTTGCATACTCATATCATCATGTATGTCAAGGCCTTTAAATCTTGGCACGCAATGTCAATCCATGCTTGATGCATGCTTGCTGCACCAGAAGGCGAAGCAGTAATTTTTTTTTTCTTTAGAAAATTAGTTTTTAAAATATGAATTATATTCAAAAATTTGAGTTGTATTACGTTAATTTTTAGTATTCAAAAATGAGTTTGGTTGATGTTTTTGAAAACTATTTTAGTATTTAAGACAGCAACGAATCATGTGAAGAAAGGTTTCGAAGAGAAAGAAAAAAGCGAATCCGCAAGTTTTGAGCGTTTTGAAAAAGAAGAGATAAAATATGAAAAATATCTGATAAATTTGAAGTTTTTTAAATTCATTCAGATTTTTAGGATCATTTCAAAAAAAAGTATTTTCAAAAAATGATCTGATCAAACATGTTATCCATACTATGGATTAAATTTTTTATTTTTAAAAATAAAAATTAGCTGCCAAATGAATTCTTTTTGCCATGTGGATGATGGTAAAATTTTCTCATATCCGCTACTTCTAGAGCAAGATGAGCAAAAGCTCTTATCTTTAGCAAATTATTCCAATAGACACCGAACTATATATCAAAAGGAGAGAGATGTTTCTCTTGCTTATTTAACTTTTCCATTGATGACAAAGATGGCTCATATACCCTTTTTAAATGGATGTTTGAGGAATCCTAAAGAGCTTTCAAAAAATTCTTTTTTTTAAATCAATAATAATTAAAGCAAATGGAAGAAGTTAGAGGAGGGAGGGAGAGAGAGAGAGAGAGAGTTATTGCGGGAAAAAGCAAGGAAAAATAATAAGAATCTTTTTGAAGGAAGGCAATACCTCTTCTAACCCATCATTAATTATGGTAAACATAATGCTGTACAGAGAATTTTTTCTTTTACGTGAAGAAAGAGAAATTTTTTTCTTTCTATGAAACTTTTTTTTTGTTTTTATTTTATTATATATAGACAAGAATATAGGTATCCAAACCAAGAGCACAACATAGGTAATATGATTCATTCCTTATTAGTTGAAACTTTAAGATCAATTGGTTAATTAACATAACATCAGATTTCAGATTTGTTAAAAGTTATAAGTTTGATGGGATCACCTTTATACTGATTATTTATTGAATTATTTTAGTTGTCATGTTTATTCATTTCAGTCATTGTTATCTCTCATGATCCAGAATGCGCCAATGAGGTGTAGGACGTGAGGTCTAATATATATTATGGACTCTCCTATTAATTTAAGCTTTTCAGATCAATTGATTTACCAATACATAATATGAGCTGGCAAACTCCTCGATGGACTCAAAGCCTGAGGCCCTATTCAGTATCACATAGGTTTCTAGAAATATTTGTCTGGGAATAATAATTTGGTGGTGGAAATCAAAAAATAAATAAAATAAAACCTGAATCAAATTTTTAATTTGTTTTGATTGGAATAACTTTGTGCTAAGACTTTGCTTACACGTTGATCAGGTGATGATTAGAGGTGAGTACTCAAAATGGTATGTTAAGCAACGCTCCAAAGCATATCCTACGAAGTTATCTTTATGTCATCGAGGAGAGTGAAATAAAGTTAACCACTACTTCGCATCAACCTTTCAATAATTTACCACCAATCTTTAAAATACCAGGGAGATAGTCAGACATTTCAGCAAATGATCATCGATCTAATTTAGAGAGTTGATATTAATTGTTGAATCTATTTACATCTAAATTAATTATTATGTGTCCAAATGTAATGTAAATTAAGAGGAATAAGTGTTGTATCATCTGCTTTATTCTGGTAACAAATATATGGTTTGATAAATGGCAACTGGTAAGCTGGCTTTGTTCAGATTTATCCTATTTTAGCCACAAATTCTGCTACAATTTTAAGCTTCCCTGAAGATAACGTCCTTTCGAGTTAGCTTTGTCCTTTGTTTAGGATTATTATCGTATGGCTCTGTGTACATTTTAAACGGACGCTGAAGAGATCGCCGTTGAATGCGATATCTTTCTCCCTGTATATCCAGTCGTCTTAAAAGTGGTGAAACCAAAATTTTAAAGAACATCGATATGTGGAGTTTTAGAAAGGACAAACGTTCCCAAATATTGCCATATAATAGCTTTAAACATATATGGCTTGATGAAAGCTTGTTGGTGAATCGGAAATTGATCCATGGTCACCTATTCACTGAGTATCCATTCAACAGACTGACATGTACTTAGATCCCTTGTGAAATTAGCCTTTGTCAACCTTGGTGTACTTTCTTAATGTTTTTTCTTTCATGCCTTTTCTCGCATGTGTTTGGCTCTGCACCATGCTACTACATTAGGTTCCAATGAATTGTGCCATGAGATCTTAAGCTGATGCTGAACTCAGGCAT
Source organism: Calamus simplicifolius (assembly GCA_900491605.1). Taxonomy (NCBI): domain Eukaryota; kingdom Viridiplantae; phylum Streptophyta; class Magnoliopsida; order Arecales; family Arecaceae; genus Calamus; species Calamus simplicifolius. The sequence goes on from UESW01004692.1 coordinate 213,871, forward strand.
GCACATTTAATTAGATCCTGTTTGGAATAGCTGTAGATTTTAATTATTAAAAAATAACTACTTCAAGTAGTTGATAGCTCAAATAATCTTTTTCAAGTTGTTCACAACCTAGTGAATTAAGAGAAGTTCAAGGGGGACGATATGTTCAACTTCCATTTATCTTAATCAAATATCTCTGGATTTATTCAACACGTGTACACCGCTATCAATAAAACAGAATGAATGAACCCTCAAGATTCTCTCAAACTCGCTCGAGGAATATATATATATATATATATATATATATATATATATATATATATATATATAGTCGAACAAATGACAAGCAAACAATCCAAGGTGCACTCAATTCTCCAGCTGAGTTTTTCTCTGTCTGTAGAAAAATTCTCCAGCAAATTAGCCTCCAACAAGCTCATCACCTTCTAATTTCCAGACGTGCAGGTGATGCCGCGCGAATAATAAGCACATAGACAAGCTGCATAGCTGAGAGAATGATCAAGAAAGCCTCCATTGTTCTCTGCAAAATGTTTATGAACAGAATAATATTTCCACTCGATCCCAAGAACATAAACCACAAGAGAAGGAAAGATCCAACAGATCTATAAAGCTACTCAAGAATATGTTCTGTCTTACCAGGCGCGCATTCCTTCCCCCTAAATTAATCTCTTTGCAAGCCAAGCTGCCATTACAAATGAATAAATAAATAAGTAAAGACTCCCAACTCCCAACTTAAAATTTACAACTGAGATGATAAATTATTTTAATTTGACTTTGGAATATCAATAGGATTACCCCATGGGGATGAGGGTTAGCGCCCATGCGATGATACCAGACGATGCGGCGGGCTGTAGGCTTTCGTAACTCCAAAAGCGAACATGAATGGAGCCTGCGATGGCAGAGGCAGCGCCCACCACCCCGGCTATCAATGCAAATACCACGAAGAACCCAGTGGCCGCGTTCCCAATCGGAAAGAATAGTGGCGTGAAATGAGCTGGGAGTTGTAGCTCTGGACCTGCCACGCTTGACCAAATTATAATATTATTGACATCTGGATGACTAAATGCAGACCAAAACAACACTATTATCATACGTACGTACCTATAATGAATCCTCGATCGATGGCAACGTTGACGGCCCAGCCTCCAATGGCTGCCACAATGGCATACATGCAGAAGTTGAGGAACACGAGAAGAGTAACAATGGGCTTTAACTGATCGCCAGCCATTGATGGTGTTAAAGAATTGTGTTTTGGGTCTGAGAATGAGGTGTCTGAACGAGAATGAAGAATGAAGATGAGGTGGATGAAAGGTGCTGCATGCAGGCTTCTTGCTTAAATACATGCAGCTGCCAGCAGGGTTTTGTGCTTTGCTTGCTGAGATTTGGAAGATGAGACATCTGTGGGGGACTGCGATCCTTCCGATTTAAGGAAAGGAGCCAAGACCTTCATTGCGAGGTATTGCTCTTTGAACACATTATCTATCAATATCCAGTTGTCCGAGACTAGGTTCCTAAACTTTATTCTGTATTTAATTTATTTGCATGCTTTCTTTCATTAGAGGCAAGGCTCCCAGGAAAAAGATATTTATGATCAGGTTGTCCCAACATTGGGCAGAAAATGTTCTGAAGACCAGATGTGAAGCAAGATAGCACGGTCCGACTGTTGAGGTGCAATTGATCAGGTTACAAGCAAAGTTGGATTTCAAAAGACTTTTGGTTAAGTGAATGGATATTCCTGTTCCCCATGCTTCAAGCTTGAGGATTTCCATCTAGGTGGATCAGCAAATTTAATCCTTTTTCTCTACGATTTCTATCGCTTTATTAGTGTTGTAATTTAATCTTTTTTTTTTTCTCTACGACTTTGTCATTTTATTAGTGTTGTAATAGACATCAATACTAGCATTATGCAATATTCATAAGATAATTATTATTTAATTATCTATAAAAAAATTATGAAGCAATGAGAGTCCTATCTAAATTAATTAGGAAAGGATAAGATTCCTTACTTCATTATGAGAGAATAACAATAAAATGGTCAAAGACTTCTTATTTTTATAGGAATAGGACTATCTAAAATTCTTATAAATAGAGAATGAGACCGACTACTTTTGATAGCTAAAAAATACATGTGTTTTCTTCAATTAAGGAAAAGATCTTTTTTCATTAGTTTCTTAATTCACCATCTTCACCGCCTCAAGGATTTACCATCTTTGGTCTGATATATGAAAGATCCACAACAATATGTGGCCTGAAATTTGGAGGGATTCATTACCTTTGGCCTAGATTTAAAGTATAAAAAGCTTGTGGATGACTTTGAATAGCAATCCCAGGAGATCTTGAACTATGCAACTTAGAGTGTTGAAAGTTTGTGGATGATTCTGATAGTTATCTCATGAGATGAGAAAGACACAACTTGGAGTGTGGAAGTTTGTGGATGACTCTTGATATCCATCACACGGGATGAGAAAGATACAACTTTGTGGTAGCCCTAGTAGCCAACGTACTTGAACTAGTCATAAGAATAATATAACTTGGAATGTGGAAAGCTTGTAGATGACTCTAGTAGCCATCGGATAAGTTGAGAAAGACATCACTTGGTCTTCATACCAATGGTGAAAAGGCTGAACGACTTTTAATGGATGTACGATTAAAAAGTAACATTATCTCTCTGCTATTCTGTCACATCATGTCAGGCCACATGGAATCCATGTGGACCAATAGGAAGGAGCTGTGCAGGCCACGTAGGCCTTGCTGCACCGGAGGCGGTGTACAAAGTGTTTTCCTATAGGACATTCATCGTTAGGGGTAGGCACGAGCCAGATCAGGCTGGGCTCAAGTTCAATCTAGCCCAAGTCAAATTAAGGGTAAAAAGGGTAGCCCAAGGCATCGATTCATATTGTACCTCGCTCAAAGTCGAGCCAAGTATTGCTAGTTGATCAAATCTCAATAAAATATTTGGGATTTGATCTCTTTTCTAGCATGTTTGTTGTTTGTAAATTATAAAATAAATTACTAGATTTGACTTAATAATTATGCTCTTCATACCTTACGTACATTTATGTCAAAGAATGTTAAGATGAAAGGTTAGGGCCTTCACTTTTCATCCTTCTTGTCAAGGGGATCTCTTTAAGGCATAATCGAACCAGTTCATGATACTTGTTATTAGATTTAATTGAATTTGGATATGAATTTTAAATTTTGAACTCTTCACATTTTAAAGATGTCCAAGTTTAAATAAAAGTAGTATGCCAACAAGTAACTAAGACCCGTAAATCCATTGCTAACATAGATCTTTGGTTGGATATGGCTAAACTAGAACCAAGATGGCTAGGTTGTTCCACCAACTCCTCAAGGCAACCTTACTCTCTAGAAAGATATTAAAAAAATTAGAAGAAGATTTTTTTGGCATGTAAAGAGTCTAAAGTTTTGATTTTGCATATATGACCCATTTGTCATTTTAGTAGGGGCCTCACATCTATGGACAATAATTCTCCAAATATTCAAGTGTACAAATTGAATGAGAATCCTCATTCCAAGCTTCCAATTAGTAATATAATATATAATATGTATAGTTAATATATGTAATAATATTAATGTAATATTAATGATAATATATTATATATAATAATAATAAATATTTTTATAATTATAATATTACATATTATTAATCTATTAATTATATAATAATAATATTATATTATTATATAATATGTATACATTATATAATAGGCTAAACTACAGAATTAACCCCTATACTTAGGGGGTTGTGTCACTTTGGTAATTGAACTTTAAAAGTTAATAAAATAATTTTAAACTTTTTATTTTGTATCACTTTGATCCTTATCGTTAAATAGGAAAGACATAGTTTATTTTTATCCTATGTGACAGCATAGTAGCAGCACATGTAGCATCCAAGTGGCAAAATTAAATTTAAAATTCATAACTAACCCATTAATAATTTTAAAAAATATAAAAAAATAAAAATAATCTCCTCCCGCCCTGATTTGCCCTAAGGGGAGAGTGCAGTGGGTACATGGGCACTCATGAATTAGGACAAATCAGGGCGAAAGAAGATTATTTTTATTTTTATATATTATTTAAATTATTAAAATAATGGGTTAATGGGTTAATTATGAATTTTAAAATTATTTTTGCCACTTGGATGCCATGTGTGCTGCTAAGTATGCTGTCACATAGGATAAAATAAACGACGTCTCTATTTAACGGTAGGAATCAAAGTGATACAAAGCAGAAAGTCTGAATTATTTTTATAATTTTTTTAAAGTTCGAGGATCAATATGATATATCCCCTTAAGTACAAGGATTAATTCTGTAGTTTAGCCTATATAATGTTATATTATATTATTATAATATAAAATTATATTTTTATCTATTTTTATCACATGCATGGACTTTAGGTGCATTTAAAACATAGTATGTGTTGAGATAGTATAGGATTGCCAATTTCATTCTATTAGATTCAAAACATGTGTCCACTATAATTTGTCAATCTCATTTTTTATAGTAACATTTATCTTATATACTTATATTTTTCTAATTGCCAAATATTTTATATAATAACAAATATATGATCTTATAACTATCCTATAAAAAATTCTTTAACTTGGTAGTATCTTTCTTAGACTTCTTAATAGGTAAAGAATAGGATACTGAAATTCAGCTTGAACGTTCTATTTTATTAGTAACTCTAGTGGTCATGGACCCTAGTAAGATCCTATGGACAACTAGCAGAATATGATATAACAAGCTAAGTCTATCAAGATAGATGACTTTTCTCACAAAACCTAATACAATACATATTTAAAAGACCCATGGATTAGGTCAAGCTTAAAAATTGGATCCGATTTAAATTTCGTAAATTGAAGCATTAAAGGTAATCTATTAGTGAGCCATCTTTCTTTTGCTTAATAGCATTAAGGTTGATTAGTACTCATCTTTTTGCTACTGATGAACTATTAACTTAATTATTTAAATGACCTAATGAAGTGTAAAAAGCTTGTGAATGACTCTGATAGCCATCGTATGAGATAAGAAAGATACAATAAGGACATGAGAAAAATATAACAGAGCACAAAATGAGAAAGACACAATAAGTTTCATCATACAAACTAAAGATCTTGATCTAATATTGATCTTTTCTATTCAATTTTATAAGAGATATTCCATTTGTCCTATATTTTTTTATATTTTCATCAATAGTGGTATTAGAGCTTGCGCTATATTAACTATGAGCACAAATGTAATAAGCAAGAGGTCAAGCATAGCTCTAATTATTCTAAGAAATTAGATATGCTTGATCTAGTGTGGCCAAATAGTTCAGGAATCATGATGAGATATTGAGTGGTGGAGTTATGTTAGTACGATGATGACTTAATATAAAGGGAATAAATAGATGAGAGATTATTTGAGAATGTATTTTAATGCCAAATATATTTGAGTGGGAGATATTATTGTAGGCATCCACATTGGCATTTTGTGATTATTCATATGAGATAATTACGATACAATAAGAGTCTCTAGCTAAATTAATCATTATTTGATTATAAGAGGATAACAATAAAGTGGTCAAAGAAACCTTGTTTTGTGGAAGTAGAACTTGATGGCGTCAAATCACCGGCCTCGAGCGTGCGGTCGCCTCCTCCAGCGAGCTCCTCGCACCTGCAAACAAGTCCCGGGGGCCAGAGATTCCGGCGAGAACCCTCCGACGCTCAAGTCAGTGGTTTGGGCATCAGCCATGAGCTTGAGGAAGCTCGAAAGAGAAAGATAGAGATGGCTCAGAGAGAGAGAGAGAGATCTCTTGTTGTGAGCGTTAAGGGGTGTCATGAGCATGTTACCTGGTCGAGAGTCCCTCTTACCCATCTTATAGGCGCTTAAGAGTTTGTCTGGCTTGAGTGGTTGAAGCATTGTAATGATGACCTTGATGGGTGAAGTATCAGAGCTGACGTCTGTGAGGCGTGGGGTTCAACCACTTTGTCAGAGTATTTAAGGTGATGGCAGCAATGGCAAAGCTTGCCTCCTTCTTTGATATGTGACTGCAGGTCAAGTCCCATCAAGGTCGGTGGCTACAGCAGGTTGGTGGGTCCTGTTCCACCGGAGAAGAGAAAGCAGGGGCCGGCTGGCTGGTGCCGGGGCCGCCTGGCTGGGACAGGCCGGGGCCGGCTAGAAGACGCCGGGGCTGCCTGGCTGGGACAGGCCGGGGCCGGCTAGGAAACACCGGGGCCGCATGGCTAGGACAGGTCGGGGCCGGCTGGCTGGTACCGGGGCCGCCTGGCTGGGACAGGCCGGGGCCGGCTAAGAAGACGCTGGGGCCGCTTGGCTGGGATAGGCCGGGGCCGGCTAGGAGACGCCGGGGCCGCCTGGCTAGGACAGGCCAGGGCCGGCTGGCTGGAACCGGGCCGCATGGCTGGGACAGGCCGGGGCCGGCTGGAAGATGCCGGGGCCGCCTGGCTAGGATAGGCCGGGGCCGGCTAGAAAGACGATGGGGCCGGCTAGGAGACACCGGGGCCGCCTGGCTGGGAAAGGCCGGGACCGGCTAGGAGACGCCGGGGCCGCCTGGAAGACGCCGGAGCTGCCTGGCTGGGACAGGCCGGGGCCGGCTAGGAGACGTCGGGGCCGCCTGGCTGGGACAGGCCGTGGCCGACTAGGAGATGCCGGGGCCGCCTGGCTGGGAAAGGTCGGGGTCGGCTAGGAGACGCCGGAGCCGCTTGGAAGACGCCGGGGCTGCCAAGCTGGGACAGACCGGGGCCGGCTAGGAGACACCGGGGCCGCCTGGCTGGGACAGGCCGAGGCCGGCTAGGAGATGCTGGGGACGCCTGGCTGGGAAAGGCCAGGGCCGGCTAGGAGATGCCGGGGCCACTTGGAAGATGTCGGGGCCGCCTGGCTGGGATAGGCCGGGGCCGGCTAGGAGACGTCGGGGCTGCCTGGAAGACGCCGGGGCCGTCTGGCTGGGACAGGCCGGGGTCGTCTAGGAGGTGCTGGGGCCGGCTAGAAAGACGCCGGGGCCGCCTGGCTGGGACAGGCCGGGGCCGATTGGCTGGTGCCTGGGCCGCCTGGCTGGGACAGGCCGGGGCCGGCTGGAAGACGCCGGGGCCACCTGGCTGGGACAGGCCGGGGCCGGCTAGAAAGATGTCGGGGCCAGCTAGGAGACGCCGGGGCCGCCTGGCTAGGAAAGGCCGCGGCTGGCTAGGAGACGCCGGGGCCGCTTGGAAGACGTCGGGGCTGCCTAGCTGGTGCCGGGTCCACCTGGCTAGGACAGGCCAGGGCCGGCTGGAAAGATGCTGGGGCCGCCTGGCTGGGACAGGCCGGGACTGGCTAGGAAGATGCCGGGGCCGCCTGGCTGGGACAGGCCGGGGCTGGCTAGGAAGATGCCGGGGCCGCCTAGAAGCCGTCGGCCGTTGAGGCTATCGGCCTTTGGGGCCGTCGTTCTTGGAGTCGTAGGCCAAGGAGCTGTCGGCCTCTGGGGCCGACGGTCTTTGGGGTGCCGGCTTTGGGGTGCCGACGCTGGAGGCCGATACTGGAGGCTGGCGCTGGAGACCGTAGCCAAAGGCTAGCGCCGGGGACCGATGCTAGAGGCCGGCGCTGGAGGCCGACGCTGGAGGTCGGTGCTGGAGGCCGAAGCTGGGCTCAGCTGTCATTATTTTTGGAAATTGCACAAAAAATAATATCACCAGAGAAATCGGCAAGCCGTATCAGATGCCCCCCCGCCCCTGAGATGGGTGAGCGCATAATCACCCACGAAAGGGGTGTTAATATCCTCTGGGCGGCCGATTTTTGTGCAATCATTTCGCCTATTCAGGTTGTTGAGATTATAGAGGATTTCCCTCCGCAATGAGCCACAAAAGGCGAGTGTCATCATTGTGGCAAGGCCAATGCTGTCTCTTTAGTTGCCGGTGCGGAACCGGTCTTTAGTGTCGACGCTAGGCTCCGGTCTTTAGTGCCGACGCTGGGCACCGGGCTTCATGTGCCGACGGGCATCGGGCTTCATGCCTGGCTGGTGCAGGGCTTCAGGTGCCGACGGGTGTCGGGCTTCATGCCTAGCTGGGTGCAGGGCTTCATGTGCCGACGGGCGTCGGGCTTCATGCCTGGCTGGCGCAAGGCTTCATGTGCCAACGGGTATCGGGCTTCATGCCTGGCTGGTGCAGGGCTTAAGGTGCCGACGGGTGTCGGGCTTCAAGTGGCTGGTGCAGGGCTTAAGGTGCCAACGGGTGTCGGGCTTTATGCCTGGCTGGGTGCAGGGCTTCATGTGCCGACGGGCGTCGGGCTTCATGCCTGGCTGGCTCAGGGCTTCATGTGCCGACGGGTGTCGGGCTTCATGCCTGGCTAGTGCAGGGCTTCAGGTGCCGACGGGCATCGGGCTTCATGCCTGGCTGGCGCAGGGCTTCATGTGCCGACGGGTGTCGGGCTTCATGCCTGGCTGGTGTAGGGCTTCAGGTGCCGATGGGTGTCGGGATTCATGCCTGGCTGGTGTAGGGCTTTGGGGTGCCGACGGGTGTCGGGTTTATGCCTGACTGGCGTAGGGCTTTATGTGCCGACGGATGTCGGGCTTCATGCCTGGATGGCGCAGGGCTTCATGTGCCGACGGGTGTCGGGCTTCATGCCTGGCTGGCGCAGGGCTTCATGTGCCGACGGGTGTCGGGCTTCACTCCTGGCTGGTGCAGGGCTTCAGGTGTCGACGGGTGTCGGGCTTCACTCCTGGCTGGTGCAGGGCTTCAGGTGCCGACGGGTGTCGGGCTTCATGCCTGGCTGGCGTAGAGCTTCATGTGCCGACGGGTGTCAGGCTTCATGCCTGGCTGGTGCAGGGCTTCAGGTGCCGATGGGTGTCGGGCTTCATGCCTAGCTGGTGTAGGGCTTCATGTGCCGACGGGCGTCGGGCTTCATGCTTGGCTAGCGCAGGGCTTCATGTGCCGACGGGTGTCGGGCTTCATGCCTGGCTGGTGCAGGGCTTAAGGTGCCGACGGGTGTCGGGTTTCATGCCTGGCTGGGTGCAGGGCTTCATGTGCCGACGGGCGTCGGGCTTCATGCCTGGCTGGCGCAGGGCTTCATGTGCCGACGGGTGTCGGGCTTCATGCCTGGCTGGTGCAGGGCTTAAGGTGCCGATGGGTGTCGGGCTTCATGCCTGGCTGGGTGCAGGGCTTCATGTGCCGACGGGCGTCAGGCTTCATGCCTGGCTGGCGCAGGGCTTCATGTGCCGACGGGTGTCGGGCTTCATGCCTAGCTGGCACAGGGCTTCATGTGCCGATGGGTGTCGGTCTTCATGCCTAGCTGGTGCAGGGCTTCAGATGCCGACGGGTGTCGGGCTTCATGCCTGGCTAGTGCAGGGCTTTGGGGTGCCGACGGGTGTCGGGCTTCATGCCTGGCTGGTGCAGGGCTTAAGGTGCCGACGGGTGTCGGGATTCATGCCTGGCTGGGTGCAGGGCTTCATGTGCCGATGGGCGTCGGGCTTCATGCCTGGCTGGCGCAGGGCTTCATGTGCTGATGGGTGTCGGGCTTCATGCCTGGCTGGTGCAGGGCTTAAGGTGCCGATGGGTGTCGGGCTTCATGCCTAGCTGGGTGCAGAGCTTCATGTGCCGACGGGCGTCAGGCTTCATGCCTGGCTGGCACAGGGCTTCATGTGCCGACGGGTGTCGGGCTTCATGCCTGGTTGGTGCAGGGCTTCAGGTGCCGACGGGTGTCGGGCTTCATGCCTGGCTGGTCCAGGGCTTAAGGTGCCGATGGGTGTCGGGCTTCATGCCTGGCTGGGTGCAGGGCTTCATGTGCCGACGGGCGTTGGGCTTCATGCCTGGCTGGCGCAGGGCTTCATATGCCGACGGGTGTCGGGCTTCATGCCTGGCTGGTGCTGCGCTTAAGGTGCCGACGGGTGTCGGGCTTCATGCCTGGCTGGCACAGGGCTTCATGTGCCGACGGGTGTCGGTCTTCATGCCTAGCTGGTGCAGGGCTTCAGATGCCGACGGGTGTCGGGCTTCATGCCTGGCTGGTGCAAGGCTTTTGGGTGCCAACGGGTGTCGGGCTTCATGCCTGGCTGGTGCAGGGCTTAAGGTACCGACGGGTGTCGGGCTTCATGCCTGGCTGGGTGCAGGGCTTCATGTGCCGACGGGCGTCGGGCTTCATGCCTGGCTGGCGCAGGGCTTCATGTGCCGACGGGTGTCGGGCTTCATGCCTGGCTAGTGCAGGGCTTAAGGTACCGACGGGTGTCGGGCTTCATGCCTGGCTGGCGCAGGGCTTTATGTGCCGACGAGTGTCGGGCTTCATGCATGGCTGGTGCAGGGCTTAAGGTGCCGACGGGTGTCGGGCTTCATGCCTGGCTGGGTGCAGGGCTTCATGGGCCGACGGGCATCGGGCTTCATGCCTGGCTGGCGCAGGGCTTCATGTGCCAACGGGTGTCGGGCTTCATGCCTGACTGGTGCAGGGCTTAAGGTACCGATGGTGTCGGGCTTCATGCCTGACTGGCGCAGGGCTTCATGTGCCGACGAGTGTCGGGCTTCATGCCTGGCTGGTGCAGGGCTTAAGGTGCCGACGGGTGTCGGGCTTCATGCCTGGCTGGGTGCAGGGCTTCATGTGCCGACGGGTGTCGGGCTTCATGCCTGGCTGGTGCAGGACTTAAGGTACCGACGGGTGTCGGACTTCATGCCTAGCTGGCGTAGGGCTTCATGTGCCGATGAGTGTCGGGCTTCATGCCTGGCTGGTGCAGGGCTTCAGGTGCCGATGGGTGTCGGGCTTCATGCCTGGCTGGGTGCAGGGCTTCATGTGCCGATGGGCGTCGGGCTTCATGCCTAGCTGGTGCAGGGCTTCATGTGCCGACGGGCGTCGGGCTTCATGCCTGGCTGGCGCAGGGCTTCATGTGCCGACTGGTGTCGGGCTTCATGCCTGGCTGGCGCAGGGCTTCATGTGCTGACTGGTGTCGGGCTTCATGCCTGGTTGGTGCATGGCTTAAGGTGCCGACGGGCATCGGGCTTCATGCCTGGCTGGCGCAGGGCTTTGGTGCCGGCGCTTGGGGCCGGCCGGGGCCATCCCTACTGGACCCGGGCTTTTGTTACTGAGAGCCGGTGGTACACCACTCTGCCAATGGTACACTGGGCTTCATGCCTGGCTGGCCCAGGGCTTTGGTGCCAGCGCTTGGGGCCGGCCGGGGCCGTCCCTGCTGGACCCGAGCTTTTGTTGCCGAGAGCCGGTGGTACACCGCTCTGCCAGTGGTACACTGGGCTTCATGCCTAGCTAGCCCAGGGCTTTGGTTCCGACCGGAGTCAGGCTTCATGCCTGGCTGGCCCAGGGCTTTGGTGCCGGCGCTTGGGGCCGGCCGGGGCCGTCCCTGCTGGACCCGGGCTTTTGTTGCCGAGAGCCGGTGGTACACCGCTCTACCAATGGTACACTGGGCTTCATGCCTGGCTGGCCCAGGGCTTTGGTGCCGACCGGGGTCGGGCTTCATGCCTGGCTGGCCCAGGGCTTTGGTGCCGGCGCTTGGGGCCGGCCTGGCTCGTCCCTGCTGGACCCGGGCTTTTGTTGCCGAGAGCCGGTGGTACACCACTCTGCCAGTGGTACACTGGGTTTTATGCCTGGCTGGCCTAGGGATTTGGTGCCGACCGGGGTCGGGCTTCATGCCTGGCTGGCCCAGGGCTTTGGTGTCGCGCTTGGGGCCGGCCGGGGCCGTCCCTGCTGGACCCGGGCTTTTGTTGCCGAGAGCCAGTGGTACACCGCTCTGCCAGTGGTACACTGGGCTTCATGCCTGGCTGGCCCAGGGCTTTGGTGCCGACCGGGGTCGGGCTTCATGCCTGGCTGGCCCAGGGCTTTGGTGCTGGCGCTTGGGGCCGGCCTGGGCCGTCCCTGCTGGACCCAGCCTGGGCCATCCCTGCTGGACCCGGGCTTTTGTTGCTGAGAGCCGGTGGTACACCGCTCTGCCAGTGGTACACTGGGCTTCATGCCTAGCTGGCCCAGGGCTTTGGTACCGACCGGGGTCGGGCTTCATGCCTGGCTGGCCCAGGGCTTTGGCGCCGGCGCTCGGGGCCGGCGGGGCTGTTCCTGCTGGACCCGGGCTTTTTTATGCCAAAGCGAGGTTGGCCTTGGATGTTGATGCAAGGTAGATCTTCCCTGCATGACATTTTTAAGTATTAATGAAACAACTGTCTTAAGTGCAATGTACTTAGCTCTTGTAGCACCCATGTTTTTCCTTTTGTGAATTTGAGCACTTCCGCTCGCTGGTGGTCTGCCCCCCATGGAGTCATATTAGTCGGATTGGAAGTGTCGTTGTCCTTACTTGGGCCTTCCCTCGCATTGGAGGCCAGGACAAGATGTCTGGCCGGGAAGAAGCTAGAAACCGGGACAAAGCTGGAGTCCGTTGAGGAAAGCCTCGATAGTCGGCGATCATTGAAGATGAGCGGCCAGGAGAGTCCACTGAGGGTGGACGATTAGGAGAAGATGTTGCTAGGGAGGCCCTTTTGCCTAGGTGCTGAAGCTTGAGAGCAGCTAGAACAAAATCCGTAAAAGGTCCTAGGCTCGGTTTCTCGGCTTACTACCACCAGAATTGACATGCCCATAAATCCTTGAGATGACGAATAGTGTCTCAAGTTCATCCCTTTTGGAAATTATTCTTCGACCCATGCTGCAGTCCGCCTCTGGTTGATGAAAGCAGCTGAGGTTGGTGGTGAGTGAGGAGCAGAGAGAATGGTCCCTTGTTACTCAGTGTGACATGGATGCCCCCCGGCATGATTGGTGAGGACCTTCCGGGCGTGCATCACCACCAAAGACTTGACGCTGCCCCCCAGCGTAGCTAGTGGAGACCTCTTGCGCACGGGTCTTCACCATTGTTTAAGAGCTCGGGGAAGGAGGAGTTATCGATTGCCAATTCGAAATCTCTCTTAATCCCCCCTACCTGGCGCGCCAATCTGATGGTGCCAAATCACCGGTCTCGAGCGTGCGGTCGCCTCCTCCAGCGAGCTCCTCGCGCCTGCAAGCAAGTCCCGAGGGCCGGAGATTTCGGCGGGGACCCTTCGACGCTCAAGTCAGTGGTCTGGGCATCAGCCGTGAGCTTGAGGAAGCTCGAAAGAGAAAGATAGAGATGACTCAGAGAGAGAGATCTCTCGTTGAGAGCGTTAAGGGGTGTCATGAGCATGTTACCTGGTCGGGAGTCCCTCTTACCCATCTTATAGGCGCTTAAGAGTTTGTCTGGCTTGAGTGGTTGAAGCCTTATAATGATGACCTTGATGGGTGAAGTGTCAGAGCTGACGTCTGTGAGGCGTGGGGTTCAACCACTTTGTCAGAGTATTTAAAGTGATGGCAGCAATGGCAGAGCTTGCCTCCTTTTTGATATGTGACTGCAGGTCAAGTCCCATCAAGGTCGGTGGCTGCAGCAGGTTGGTGGGTCCTGTCCACCGGAGAAGGAAAAGCAGGGGCCGGCTGGCTGGTGCCGGAGCCGCCTGGCTGGGACAGGCCGGGGCCGGCTGGGAGACGCCGGGGCTGCCTGGCTGGGACAGGCCGGGGCCGGCTGGCTGGTGCCGGGGCCGCCTGGCTGGGACAGGCTGGGGCTGGCTGGGAGGTGCCGGGGCCGCCTGGCTGGGACAGGCCGGGGCCGGCTGGCTGGTACCAGGGCCGCCTGGCTAGGACAGGCCGGGGCCGGCTAGGAGACGCTGGGGCCGCCTGGCTGGGACAGGCCGGGGCCAGCTGGAAGACGCCGGGGCCGCCTGGCTGGGATAGTCGGGGCCGGCTAGAAAGATGACGGGGCCGGCTAGGAGACGCCGGGGCCGCCTGGCTGGGACAGGCCAGGGCCGGCTAGGAGACACCGGGGCCGCCTGGCTGGGAAAGGCCGGGGCCGGCTAGGAGACGCCGGGGCCGCCTGGCTGGGATAGGTCGGGGCCGGCTAGGAGACGCCGGGGCTGCCTGGAAGATGCCGGGGCCGCCTGGCTGGGACAGGCCGGGGCCGGCTAGGAGACGTCGGGGCCGCCTGGCTGGGATAGGCCGGGGCCGGCTAGGAGACGCCGGGGCTGCCTGGAAGACTTCGGGGCCGCCTGGCTGGGACAGGCCAGGGCCGGCTAGGAGACGCCGGGGCCGCCTAGCTGGGACAGGCCAGGGCCGGCTAGGAGACGCCTGGGCCGCCTGGCTGGGACAGGCCGGGGCCGGCTAGGAGACGCCGAGGCCACCTGGCTGGGAAAGGTCGGGGCCGGCTAGGAGACGTCGGGGCCGCCTGGAAGATGTCGGGGCCGCCTGGCTGGGATAGGCCGGGGTCGGCTAGGAGACGCCGGGGCCGCCTAGGAGACGCCGGGTCCACCTGGCTGGGACAGGCCGGGGCCGGCTAGGAGACGCCGGGGCCGGCTAGGAGACGCCGGGGCCGCCTGGCTGGGAAAGGCCTGGGCCGGCTAGGAGACGCCGGGGCTGCCTGGCTGGGATAGGCCGGGGTCGGCTAGGAGACGCCGGGTCCACCTGGCTGGGACAGGCCGGGGCCGGCTAGGAGACGCCGGGGCCGCCTGGCTGGGAAAGGCCTGGGCCGGCTAGGAGACGCTGGGGCCGCCTGGCTGGGAAAGGCCTGGGCCGGCTAGGAGACACCGGGGCCGCCTGGCTGGGACAAGCCGGGGCCCTCTAGGAGGCGCCGGGGCCGCCTGGAAGACGCCGGGGCCGGCTAGGAGACGTCGGGGCCGCCTGGCTAGGAAAGGCCGGGGCCGGCTAGGAGACGCTGGGGCCGCTTAGAAGACGCCGGGGCCGCCTTGCTGGGACAGGCCGGGGCCGGCTAGGAGACGCCGAGGCTGCCTGGCTGGGACAGGCCGAGGCCGGCTAGGAGACGCCGGGGCCGCCTTGCTGGGACAGGCCGGGGCCGGCTAGGAGACGCCGGGGCCGCTTGGAAGACACTGGGATCGCCTGGCTGGGACAGCCGGGGCTGGCTAGGAGACGCCGGGGCTGCCTGGCTGGGACAGGCCGGGGCCGGCTGGAAGACGCCGGGGCCGCCTGGAAGACGCCTGGGCCGCCTGGCTGGGACAGGCCGGGGTCGACTAGAAAGACGCCAGGGACGGCTAGGAGACGTCGGGGCCGCCTGGCTAGGAAAGGCCGGGGCCGGCTAGGAGACGCCGGGGCCACCTGGAAGACGCCGGGGCCGCCTGGTTGGGATAGGTCGGGGCCGGCTAGGAGACGCCGTGGCCGCCTGGAAGACGTCGGGGCCGCCTGGCTAGGACAGGCCGGGGCCGGCTAGGAGGTGCCGGGGCCGGCTAGAAAGACGCCGGGGCCGCCTGGCTGGGACAGGCTGGGGCTGGCTAGGAGACACCGGGGCCGCCTGGCTGGGACAGGCCGGGGCCGCCTGGCTGATGCCGGGGCCGCCTGGCTGGGATAAGCCAGGGCCGGCTAGAAAGACGCCGGGGCTGGCTAGGAGACACCGGGGCCGCTTCGCTGGGACAGGCCGAGGCCGGCTAGGAGACGCCGGGGTCGCCTGGCTGGGAAAGGCCGGGGCTAGCTAGTAGACGCCGGGGCCGCCTGGCTGGTGCTGGGGCCGCCTAGCTGGGACAGGCCGGGACCGGCTAGGAAGATGCCGGGGCCGCCTGGCTGGGACAGGCCGGGGCCGGCTAGGAAGATGCCGGGGCCGCCTAGAAGCCGTCGGCCGTTAAGGCTGTCGGCCTTTGGGGTCGTCGGTCTTGGAGTCGTAGGCCAAGGAGCTGTCGGCCTCTGGGGCCGACGGTCTTCGAGGTGCCGGCTTTGGGATGCCGACGCTGGAGGCTGGCACTGGAGGCCATAGCCAAAGGCCAACGCCGGGGGCCGACGCTAGAGGCCGGCGCTGGAGGCCGACGCTGGAGGCTGGCGCTGGAGGCCGTAGCCAAAGGCCAGCGCCGGGGGCCAACGCTAGAGGCCGGCGCTAGAGGCCGAAGCTGGGCTCAGCTGTCATCATTTTTAAAAATCGCGCAAAAAATAATATCACCCGGAGAAATCGGTCAGCCGTATCAGAACTCTTATCTAATAATTCTTATAAATAGAAGTGAGGTCAACTACTAATAGTATGTTTTTTCACTTGAAGAAGAGATCTTTCTCCATTAGTTTACTTGTGGGTAACTCTGGTAGCCATTACATGAGGTGAGAAAGATTCGACAAAGTTTGTGACTTTAGTAGCCATCGCATGAGATAAGAAAGATGCAATGGGATTTGTGACTCTAGTAGCCATCACATGAGATGAGAAAGACATAATAAAGTTGATGACTCTAGCAGCCATCACATAAGATGAGAAAGACACAATAGAATTCATTTTTTTTATTTAATTTTATAAGAGGTATTTTACTTGCCTATGTTCTTTTATATTTTCATCATAATTAGTCAGTGAAATTCCCGACAGATAGATTAAATGGAAGCAAGATGGGCAACAAGGAGATCCTCTGTTGCCTTTCCTGTTTATCTTAGTTGTTGATGTTCTTTCTGAGCTGCTAGAAAAGTGGGCAATACCAGTCCTCCTGATGATGCTTTGCTATTCTGTGATGGGAAAAGCCGCTACTTTTAACAAAACTAAAAGTCGCTACTTCTCTCTATTTTACTTGTGTTCTGGATGGCCTGGCCGATATCCTTTCTAGCTACTTCACCAAGATTGAAAGGTTTGTTTTGAAATAGAAAACCTTCCTCTTTACTCCATAGAATAGAAGCAAAACACGACCACAAGTAAAATCTAGAGAAAAGATTTAAATTTTTTTTAAAACCATTCACATATACCGCCCGTAAAAGGGTACCTCAAATTTATACATGTAATCGAGAATCATCACAACCATCCAGATCTTTAAAATAGAACCTCAACGCAAGAACTTGAAGCGGTCATGGCTAACCAGCCCTTCTTCTGGACTGAATCATAGCCATTGCTTCCACCGTTTTACTAGTAGTCATGAAGAGGGAGTTATGCTTTCTAAACATTGAGAGAGGGCCTTCAAGAACCACATAATCATCAATTTAATTGGTGTACGTTATCTCTGCTAAGATGCATGGTGCGAGCAACCCGAAGCTAGCACCATAAAGCCTTGTATATATATATGAGATGGAACTTCTAGCTAAGTTCGATCCAGTACATAATTTAAGGTAGGTATAAGATTACTAAATTGGCTAGTAGATTACTAAGATTCAGTAATAAATCAATCAATAAACTAAGTTTAAATTGCAGCGCGGATAAGTGTACCCACACAACCACCTCATTCAAATCGTCCACATCAATAATTTAATGTAATGTAGCGGATCACACATCACGTGAAGCGTCTGATGGCATGGCTACGGATTGCATTTTTCTTTTTTAATAATTTCCTTATGGGTATACAGAATGCAGTTTAACTCTGCCATTGAGTGTAAACTTTGTTTCTACTGCAGCACTGTAAATAAAATCTTAAAAAAAAAATGTGTACATCCCTCCAGAATGATCTACATCAAGCATAGTGATTCATCTGTGCATAAATTATACCAAGACATTCGCTTATAAGTTTTGCATCGCAGATGCATCAGTCAATCATTGCATTTGATGTAGGTCATTTTGCATCAAATATTACTTTTCCTAAAATTTAACTGTTCAAGACCATTGATTGAACGCCAGGCCGGGTCTTGCAGTGGGTCAAGGGCCCAATTGTGGGCCAAGCTGCCCATGCTTTTGTGTACTTGTACTCGGAGACAATACGGCAATATCTACTAAATTTGCACCGTCCTTTTTAATCTAGCGAGGCTCGTCCTTGCCTCCTTTCCGGTGTTCCTCCAAATGTCTTTTTTTTTTTCTAAATTATTTTTCGATAGCAAGTGACGGAAGGACCGATTTTTTTCCTAAACGAGCAATCCATGATAAATATATAATAAATAAATATGTCTGTACATTGATGGATGATAAGTATATATAATAGATAAATAAGTATATATAGTTAACAGATAAAAACGTAAGTATGTACAGTAAACTGATACATGTATACGTTATACGGATGAGTATGCATAAGATCTAAAAAATAAAAATTATAATTTTTTTCAATAGAGGCTAAAATTATAATGCCCCGGCCACACGGGTCCCAGCTTCCTGCCATCGGCGCATCGAGTCTGGGTCTCTTGTCCAAATTTGGTACCTTCAACGGACGCAAGGGTCTGCCGCATGGACGCGGAGATTGGAATTTGGAGCCATCGTGGATTTGCTCGTGACGATGGCGCTTAGGCAAGTTTTGGTTCCGGAGCCGCCCCTCGAAATATTTTCTTTGCCTTAATTAATAACCGGTTTAAGCCATCGAGGGCAGAAAAGCGTCGTCCGTAACGGCGACGGGGAGGAGGAAAAAATAAAAAAAAAAAAAGGCCGAGAAAAATCCAATCAACGCCCGCTCCCCGTTTCCCGTTCTTGTCCCCTTTTGTTTTTTTTTTTTTGTTTTCCGTCAACAAGACTTTTATTAATCCTCGCTTTCTTCTTCTGCTGCCGCCTTTGATCTGTTCTTACTTGGCTCTCATTTACAAATTCGTCACTGCCCACTCCATCGTCGGCCACCGTCACCGTATCGATCCCTTCGGGAGAGAGGAAAGATGATTCATCTGTTGTTTACGCTGCTGTCGGCGGAGGTAGGGGTGGTGGTGGTGCTGCTGTTCAAGACGCCGCTGCGGAAGCTGGCCATCCTGGGGCTGGACCGCCTCAAGCGCGGGCGCGGCCCCGTGATGGTCAAGACCGTGGCCGGCACCATCCTTATCGTCCTGGCCTCCAGCATCTACAGCATGGCCAACATCCGCAACCGATCCACCGAGATTGGCTCTCTCACACCCACCGATCAGGTCCTCATGAGCCGCCACCTTCTCGAGGCCTCCCTCATGGGTACCCACTCTATCTAGTCTAATCTCTCTTTCGATCTCGATCTCGATCTCGATCTCGGTCTTCTTCTACGATCTGACTCTCCTTTCATTGAGAACTTCGGGTGATTTGTTTTGATTTTCGCGTAAAATTTTGTGATGTGCTCGATTGCTGATGGATTGTTTGAACAGAATAATGCTTGCTTCGTGGAATAATTTGGAAACCAAAATTTTATAAAAAGAAATAATAGAATAGAGAAAAGTGCATGGGAGGAGTGAGACATCAGCTACTTATCTTTTTGCGTCCTTAGGTTATTTTTGCACTGTTGTAGCTTGCACATTGGTTGATATCGTTTCTGATTCGAAAGGGATTTATTGGAATTGATTTCTTTACAAACCTGATCCGACTAGCAATTTACGTCTCAGGAATAGAATAATTCTACTTTTAGTCTTTCCGGCGCTGATCCTGCCTGAATCGTTGAATTGTGCCCCTCCGAGACATACTGGCCGATGAAGTTGTTTTGAATTATCCAACCTGGCGATATGAATATGATTAGTTGGTAGAATTCATGCTGAACTAAATTTTTTATGCAGGGGATGACATATAAATGACTGTATTTTTCAATGCTAGGCATGTGATTGGGCAGTCCTATATGCACCATTTCTGAGAATTTGAATTCCGATTTATAGTTTGAAATTTTGATTCCTGAGTTTGGGATAAAGTGAAAAATTACAGAATTGAATTCCAATTCTTTTGTTTGGTGTTGAGGTGAAAATGGAATTCATAAAATGATTTTACCATAATATAAGAAAACAATAGTTTTAAAAATAAAAAATTATAGGATAAAAATTTAGGTTCCAATGATTCAAGACAAAATCCGATGGAACAACGAAGACAATTTAAGAATTCTTGTAAAAGTCTAGCTTGAGATTGAGATCAACATCTCGGGAGAAATGACAGAAGCAAGTGAAGTTAAAGCATTTTAATTGGAGGTTTTCGAGGGGTATTGTTTTGGTTTGATGGATATTTTGGGCTGTACAAAATATTTTATTACAGATCCTATGAATTCTAATTCAGTTCTCTTATAAAGATGACCATTTTTTTATCAGATTCTGATTCCATAGTTTTTAAGGATTTGGAATTCTGATTCTATAGTTATATTTCATTCACAATTCCGACCATTTCAATGTACTTCTGATGATTCCATTATGTTAAATCATATAGTTTATGCAGTTGGACCCAAAGTTGTTAAAGAATTTATTTTTACCCTTTTTCTGCCAACATTTTTCCAAATCAAGCACCTGTTACCCACTAAGAAGAAATTTATCTTTGATCAGTGCCTTATGATGCTAAATGGGTATCAATAATGGCCCCCTAGTGGAATTTTGAAGGTTTGGTTTCTAGAATAGTTATGATTTCTTAGGATTACATGTAAGCCGAATGCAATCGATTTTCTTTTGTTGTGCTGTTTTAGTTTCTTTGATATACCTTGTGTTGTGTATGGGAACTATCATTTTCGCCAGGTCTTAAGAGTTGAACTAGGAGTAGACTCTAGTTGCTTAATTAGTTAGTTGTCCATGTATAAGCCACCTATGAGAAAAGGATTAGCTATTTAGAGAAGGATTAATGGCCAGCAATGCAGGAAGTGTTTGCGACTGTTTCAGCAGGCTGTGGGAACGTTTATTTTCTAAAAAACATGTTATCATCAAGTGGAATGAGTGTTTAAAATCTCTAGTTTCCATAAGGGATATGATGCCCCTTCCACAAACCCTTGGGAACCTTGAAAAATTGATCCTTTCCTCAACAAATCTCATAGAACTGCCTCATAAACATGTAAGATGACAATTTTCACATTTTTGTGTATGTATAAAGATTGGGTTCTCATCAACCACCAAAAAATGACTCTTATTCATGTGACTTTGTTGTTTATGATTATTGCATAAAGAAAATAGATGAATTGGAAGTTTTCATAAATTTTTATTTTATTCCAAAATATGTGCATATTTTTTAAATTAGTCTTCGTTGTTTTTGAGGAAAAAATTAGTTATGCTTGTTAAGAAATAAAAAGATTGCATAAATAATTCACAACTCATATTCTCAATATCAACCTTCATGGCTTGGAAAATATACATCTAATGTTTAAAGCATCCTATATAGATCTAAAAGTCTGTGAAAATAAATTTGTCAAAAATGGATTAAAAAAAAAAAGTAGCCATGTCAAATTGTCTAACATAGTATTTTTGGAGTTTATTGTACTGCATAGAACCATTCAGTGTGTCATGTGTAGTTCTAGTGTCGTCCAAATGTAAGCATTCAAACGGGTGGACTTATTTTCTATTTTTGTTTTATTTTTGTGGGTTATTTTTCTAAGGTTTTTTTGGAAGCTTGTTGTCACTCAAATTTGGGCCTAGTCATGTCATATTTATTTTGAATTCAGTTGCCTGTTATTAGTTGAGTTATTACTTATCAATAATGCCAGGCAACTCATAGAGTCACTCAACTAAATTACATGCTTGCATGGTGCATCTGAGGAACTATATTGGAATCCTTACTTGGCAAATGTCAGTTCTGGCCCTATTCCTTCCCCCAACCCTTCTTTCTCTCCTCTCTGATTTCATCTTCAGCCATTGCCACAACTCCTTTTTGTTCCCCCTTTTGAAACCAGCTGCCATGCCACCATCTTTACTTAGCAACATCTTGACAACTCCAAAGCATGATGAAAGCAAAAATGGTTCAGACGGTCTTGGCAATCCTGCATGGAGGTGCTCACAAGGATGTGTGGACTTTGATAGCGTGGATTGGATTCATGGATGGGCTGTCCATCTAAAGAACTCACAATCCTAAGCACTAACGTCTAATATTAATGAACAACAACTGAACCGTCATTTGCAAAAAATGATCATTGGCAACCTCAATTTTAGATATTGCAGAAAGATGAAGAGGTTAGTGTGATGTAACACTAAGATGCTCTTTTATATAATTATAGATGAGACTCAAATCACTGATATATATATATATACATATACATATACACTGTCATTGCAACCATGAGCTCATGAAACTGTCTCATATCTATATTTAGGCAATATCTATAACATTTATCATGATAGCAATGAGATCACAGTAAGCTATACTAGTGAAGCCTGTTTTGAGTTTTGTATCTTTTTTGGCCTCCTTAGGTAAAGATTTGTATCTCTAAAATACAATAATATTTAAAAGGTATTAACAGATCTGACATAGAGCAGGGACGCTACGTTTTACTTGAAATAGGCATGGTTCTGTGCATAAAAAGAAAAATTAAAATTAGTATCTTAGGAGAGGACAGGAGAGACAGCGCATCTGGCTTGTGAAGGGAAAGAGGAGGGGGACAAGAGTGGATTGTTTGGTATTGTAAGTAAGAAGAGGAAGGGGTTAGTGGCTAGATTGTTTGGGAGGAAGGAAGAGAGCCAAGTAGGGTAGCTGGCCAATTTGGGAAGGAAGGAAAAGGGGTAGGGTGGGGCAGTGTATGACTAGTTTGGGAAGAAAGAGTGGGCAGTGGCTGGCCAGTTTGGGAAGGAAGGAAGAGGGAGGAGCAACCAGCTTGTGAAGAAAAGTGGGAAAATTCCTCTACTGCAACTGTCCTCTTTGCGCGAGAAAATGAACTGTTCTGTTTGTGATCACAACCCTTGTAGTTGTGAAGTGAGATTTCCAAGTTGATTTTCACATAAGAGCCATGCGAGGGAGTGACTTAGCTGAGTAATTTATTTGAATTACTCAGTCATTTCTGGCCACTTATTTTAGGAGTCCTTTACGGTTCAATAATGGTCCAGATTTAGATGGTTGTTTATGATTAGTCTATTTCAGTATTTCCTTTCAAAAGAGACCTGTAGATTAGGAAAATGTCCGGCTGTCTAAGGCTTTTGCAAGGAATATGTATACAGCTGTAAGATGACTACTGGTGATTGAAAATTTTTCTGTGAGAAAGTTAGTAATAGAAAGGCCACATACCTCCTTTTCCTTTAATTCTTCTATTCTACCATTACTGTCTCCCTCTTTAACTTCCACAACCCTAATATCTCTCCTTTCTGTGATAAACATTACTGTTAAACTGCAGATTTCTTGCTGATATTGTTCCTGAGGTTAGATCTGAGACTTTTTCTTTTTTCCCTTACAATAGAAAGAAGGCTTCAAAGGTGCACAAAATTCATATCAACATTCAATATTTAGTTTACAAGGAACCCTAGCATCTTTTGGCGGTTATCATTTGCGACCTTTTGAAAACCATCAACGCTCATTGAAAACTTAACAGAATAAAAAAGAAAACAGAACATTCTTTGGAAAAGAGTTAAAATGTATATTATACATCAATTTTAACTATATCTGATATTCAGATGGTTGTACACCAAATTTATGTATTCATGTTGAGATAACAAAGTTACTGTTCTTCTTAAGAACAATTCACCCCAAGTTTGTGAATTTTGGCTAATTTTTGGCGTTCCAAGAATTGTAAAATATAGGGAATCTTACGTAGTTTGTATAGATATAAACTTTGCTCTTGAGGATCCTCCAATGTTAGTAATTGGGACCCCTTTGTATTAGTGTGTCATAGGTTAAATGTATGAATATATGTTGTGTTTTTGCCTTATCTTATATGCTTGGGGTGTACTTGTTGACATTAAATATTTTGATTGGAATCTATCTCACAAACTACTTAATTGTAAATAATGAGCTGTCATATATAAGCATCGTGGCTTTGTAGAGTTGGTATATGCAATACCATGGACATTTTGAGCCATCGAAATTGGAGATCTGCATTGTTGGTCATGACCCATGCATGTTATAACATGTATGAATGAGAATTCAATAGGTTTTGGTGTTATATCGTAATATTACATGTCATTAGAGCATCTCACTTGACACAGGTGTAAAGAGACCTCAAAGTATTTGATTTTGGGTTTCTAGGCAATTTTGGTATCATAGATGGTGACATGAAGCTCCAGATTGAATCATGGAATCTTTGCCAAACATTCAACATTTAGCATGCACTTCAACCAATATGACCAATGTTTACTACTAGATGTTTGGTTGTTAATATTGTGATAAAAGGATTGCCTACTTAAGATAAACTTTGAGAAAAGATGAAAGGTTTGCAAACAGGCCTTGCTAGTATCTTAATAGATCCTGATTTAAGACAAGGGTCAGACCAGGCTCTGCAGTCATCCTTTGCTGTGATCTGCAATGTGAAACGATAGTGACTATTTCTTTACACATTTCTCTCATTCTGTCATAACTTGATTTGCCCTATTAAATCATAATAACTTGTCCTTTTCCCTCCTTTTTCTTTGCATTTCAAAGTTGTCCACCTCATCTCCACAATAGGTGATGTTTGTGAGACCAGTGAGTTTATGCAGTCCTCTTTATTCACTTGAAAAAACCTCTGAAAGGGGGTCCTGTCTTGATTCAAATGTTTTTGAGACCTTGCCTGTTTTGTCATGGATGCCTGCAATTGATGATAGATGGGTAACTGCACCAAATATAGAGTAGTTATCAAATATCATGGGTCGCAGGCTTCCAGCTGCCTTTGACTTGGACCAAATGATTTCAGATGAATGTGTGCATTTGAATGGACTAGATAATAGCTCTGCATAATGAAACATTCAAGCTCTTGCATATAAGAGGCAATTTTGCCATGGAGGGTAATGGGAAAAAATGTAAGTATAATGCATACAAGGGGAGACTGTAAGGGGGGAAATATCTTGTGTGTGTGTGTGTGTGTGTGTGTGTGAGAGAGAGAGAGAGAGAGAGAGAGAGAGAGAGAGGGTGGGGAGAGGCAGTTATGACCCTTGAAGCAGGGAGGAGCCATGGCAATGGGCAAAAATGTGAGTATATTGCATACGAGGGGAAAAAGTAGGGGGGACCCTTGAAGATATGGGTTGAGGCTTGTAGCATGGGACCTTGAAGCAGGGATGAGCTCCTGTTTGAAAACCCTGATGGTTTTTTGGGCTGATATAGCCGAAGCTGATTAAATTGTTTGAACTGAAGAAGAGGTAGAGTGAAAGCTTTTTTCACTTTCATTTCTATGTATAATACTTTAAAATATGAGCTTTCTTGTTCTTTGTAAATCTTGGTGAAGAATTCATGATATTACTTAAAGCATATTTATCAGCATGCTGAGAATTCTATAAATTCTAGCATATGTTTTTGGACGATGTACATTTTGAAATTCTATTTTTATCATTTAATTTGTTATGACCTATCAGATATCTTCTGGTTTACCTTTGTTAGTTTCTTTCTTAATGAAAGCTAGACAGGGTTTTTCCTCTCTTTTTTCTTGAAAGGGAAAATAAGATGTTTAAATTTACTAATAATAAGAAAGACGTGTGTTAAATATATAATGAAAAAAAAAGCAACTGGCAGATTCTATCTTGCGTGGAAGCTTCATCATTTCTGTTCAGATGCAACAATTTTATTAACTCATTCTATAGGTCAATCTTGCTGAGAAAACAAACATTCAATTGCCAAAAATTGCAAGCTGTTAGGGTCTCAATACGTCATTTTTGGCAATTTCATGGGCAAGGAATGTAGATACTAACTAATTTTCTACAATTTAATATTCACAGCAGTTGCATATCATTCTCTATTTATGTGATTAATTATTTTGGCAACCTCTTTTCCTTTATACACTGTAGTAGAATCAAGTGCCCTATAATCTTGCAGTCTAAAGAACACAAATCGATTTACCAGAATATTTTGGTTTACTGGAATCTTTCATCTCATTGGATTTTGTGGAAGGTGAACCTTCTTCAATTTGCTCTATATATTGTAAGCACATAGATTTCTGTCTCGTAATGAATTTGGGAATAATTATCTAATGCCACATTATAGGATGATTGTCAACTTTTAAAAAAAAAAAACAGGTTTTCTCCATTCTATTAAAGTTGTCTACTCTCCTTATCTATTTGACCTGAATATTATGTAATCAAAATTTTGCAGGATATTCTCTATTCCTTGCACTGATAATTGACCGACTGCACCATTATATTAGAGAATTACGGGGATTAAGAAAGAACATGGAAGCTGTAATGAAACAAAACAGGGCCTTAGAAGAGACAAAAAATGGAGGTTCTGATGAATTAAAATCGCGAGACAAGGATATCAACAATTTGAATGAGCAGATCAAACAGCTGAAACTTGAGTTAGAGGCAAGGATGGAAGGAGACAAAGACAGCAGAAGCCAATGCAACAGCTCTGAAAAAACAGTCTGAAGGGTTTATTCTTGAACATGAGCGCCTGATGGAGGAGAACCAGAATCTTCGGGACCAATTGCAGTCACTTGATCTTGGGTTGTCACATTCTGATAGCAAGAAGAACCCTTGAGGTCACTGTGCATGTAATTATCGAGTTGAAAACTTGATTATTCTGAGACAATCATCCTTCTACATTTTTGATTCAATATGGTGTTGATCCTGATGAGTCATAGATACAGTCACTGAAAAATAATGCATGGTCTGATTGTTTGTTCTTGCATAAACATCATAGAAGTTATGATCAAGCAATCCACATGTATGGGTTGGATGTCAAAAATGATTACAGCAAGGTTATATGCAAAAATATCTCTGAACTAGCTTTCCATGGATTGACTGTTGATGTGATGCTTTTTGGGTTCTAATGTGTGCAAACAGTAATCTGTCCCCTTTTAATTGCATTTCATTTTATGTTATTTTGTATTTTGTGATTACCCCATCTGAATTTATGTGGCCCAAAGTTGTTTTGAAGTGCAAACGGTGGTCTATCCCTCTTTTAACTTGCATTCTATTCTATGTTGTTTTATATTTTCTGATTACCCATCTGAATTTATGTGGTCCCAAATTTATTTGAAGTTAAGTCCTGATAACAGCGAACTGGCTACATCATATTAATCTTATTAGGCCTGCATGTTGTTCATTATTAAATTGGCTTTTTTTTTCCCTCTCTTTTTAATAGACAACTATTTTCCTTTCCTGAATGTCATGTGAAGATTTATTTGGTCATGGCTTCAGTATATTGCTTAGCTGCATCATGTGGAAGAGGAGATGTCACCAGGAAACAAGCATACTTAACTTTCTGCATCTTGTGGGTGGGTGGTTCACAGGATTCGACTAGATCAAAGACATTGCACCCTTTGATTTTCAGCAATGCAGGAGGGCATTGGGGAGGGCATATCCGTTCTCTCTTTTGATACAATTGGATAAATCATTAGATTACTTGTTCATGTAGAACAAGTGACCCTTTGTTTTATATTTATTTTTGTAGCAGATGATACCTCCTTAACGAAAGCTCATATAACTCAGTCTAACCCTACATTCCTAATCTTGGTACGTAACAGAGTGGATTAGGAATCACAGGAATTGGTGTTGCAATTGGAACGATAGCTTTTGTTTCAGTTTAGTTCGCAAGACACGACCATCAAAGCTAAATGGCCTTCTGATAATAAAGAAGGGCGGCAGCGGGAGACGGCTCCATGTCGAAGCCCGACCTTCTACACAACCTTTGGAAGAATTTATTCCATCGAAGATTCGTTGTGATGTTTATTACTTACTGGATAGACAAAATCCAAGATTTCATGCCTATACAACTTTGAACTCCACCAGTTGAAATAGTTTGATTGAAACAGTAGACAAAACTCACCTAATTTCTTTTTGATTATTAACATCTATCATTTACGCTGGTTGTTAAATTTCTGTGACTTAGGCTATGTTTGGATCTTTAAAGGGAAAGAAGGGGAGAGTAGGAAGGAAAGAAAGGATTATTCTTTCTTCTTTGGAAAGGATGGAAGAAAAAAGAAAGGTAATAATTATCTTATTTTGAGTAGAATGAAAGGAAAAGAAGGAAAGGTTTATGACCCCTTATGAACAGTAAGAATGAAAGAATGAATAAAGAATCTCCTCTTTTCAGATTTGGGGGTTAACAAATTTTTCCTTGTTGAGAGTGAACCATTTTTTCTTCTTCTTCATCCTCCTTCCAAACAAGGTAACTTATGATTTTTTTTTCCTTTCCTTATTCTCTTTTATCCAAATAGACTCTTATTTTCAGGGGATTGACTTGTTGTGAGCAAGGGCTTACAACGATCACAAAAAAAAAAAAAAAAAAAAAAAATAGTGGACCTCTACCTGTAATAGATATAGCAAACCATTAGCACAAAAAATAGTAAAATAATAATATTATTTCATTATTATTATTCACATAATATAAGGTCATTATTGCTTTAAAGAATATTTTAACCAAATAAAAATAAAAATTATCCGATAATAGCTGTTGTAATGAAATAACTGTTCAATAATAAACTAATATTACATTTCATAGCTCTTATGTATGCATGGATGTATATCATAACGATTCTTGCAGCACTACAGACTTCAATGTGAACAAAACCGACTCTAGCAAGAAGTTCTCTCGAAGATTGAGACGTTGATAATCGGTGTCATAGACTTTCTGCTTCATTTATTGGTGCCGTCATGGCACGCCGTCCATGTTTGGGCCTTTGTTTCCACGTATGAACACATCAAAAGTTGCGATTCTTAATTAATTCATCCACCCACACAATAACATAATCATCGTATTTTTCCCAACTATTTAAAAACTATTGAATCAATTATTTCTTTTTGGTTTGAAAATTGATTCTAGATGGTTCGCCCATTATATATTTGGTGACCTCAGTAAATAGCTTGGCAATCCAGAGAGAATAGTCCAGTTTGTGTGGCCAAATCAACGACCTGTTGCCCTTTTGGCAAGCCAGGGAACGTTGATCATGGACTCTCTAATTGAGGCCGTCACCTGTTTTCAATAAATTGATTGTCACCTAATGATTCAATTACTTGCAATTGTTAAACAATATCATATATCTCATTTTTTTTTAATATTAAAACTTTTATATTAATGCAAGTAATGTAAGTAGATGCTACCCAGGTAAAAGTGGGCTTTAGTATCATTTGAGTCTAATTGCTATTCTGCTATCATAAAATCCGTGGATTTAGTTCGCCAGCAACATGCTTATATTGTTCAAATTTCTCTAATGAGATTGCCTAGAGTTCCAACCAAAGTACATAATCTCGCTCTCTCTCTCTCTCTCTCTCTCTCTCTCTCTCTCTCTCTCTCGAGAAGCTATATCCTTATCTTTGTTCTAGAAAATCGGAGGCGGCACGTTATAGTTTTTGTCTCCAAAGTGCGGTCTTTTGCGATGAGCGTGCTCATAGGAAAACTTTCAAACCATGTACCTTTTTGAAAGGATTCTTTCATTTTGCGATGGCTTCATTAATTAACATTGCTATGATGTCGAATGCTTCTTGTCTTAATTGGCATAGCATCTTGAAATTTTCAGGTGGCTAAGTTTTCATTCCCATAAAATTAGGCAAAAAAAAAAAAAAAGCTTAACTGGCCGAAGTTGGTCGGCTTAGGCCGGTTGTAGCAAACATATATTTGGATTTATAGATTAAAAATGCAATATATTTGTCAGCTTGTGAGTAGATAAATGGAAAATGGTTGATTTGTGCACAAATAATCAGGTTCGACTCCTAGCTTTTATTGGTTGGATTTCTTAGCATCTTTTGTCAATCAATTTCGTTAATTATTACTCGAAGTCCTTCCCAAGATCAAATTACTGCAAGGAAAATTTGAAGTCAGGGAATTCATGGGAGAGCAAACGACTGATCATTTTGACCAGATGAGGTTCAAGTTAGAGGATGCTATTTACAGAGCAGAGCACTGCTGTGCCCCACTTTTGGACAACGATCAAGGAGGCCATCTTTATAGACCTTCTTTTGAGAGAAAGAGGGCATCAATATTCTTGCTGAAAAAAAAAAAAAAAGTCATCAATATAAACTTGACCTTTCGAAAACAAGGAGAATGATTCTTACGAATATACGCTGAATTGGCCGGCGAAGGATGCGAATAGGCTCTGGTCGACATGGAGTCGTACTACGCCTACCTCATTCCAATTCCAAGTCAAGGTTCTCTCTTTTTTAAGCCTTGGATCTAGAAAGTTACACGAGGTCACCGAATTTAATATATACCTCCAATTGGGGGGGCCTTCGCTTTTCTTTGATACGGTGCATGCACCATCCCTCTTCCCCCTTAGAGCCTTCATGCAGCCTCTAGCATAAATCGCCTCCCCCCAAGACGTACGTCGTATCTTCTCAATAAGCGTCCAAGTTCGTTCGCTTGTGGGTGTTACGTACGCATCGACGGATTTGACATCAGACCCATGAACGGTAGTTTCGATAGGCCATAGAAGAAAATATAATATTACTCTCCTGCCAATTCTGGCTTTAAACGGCTTCTGGCAATCCACTGCCACAAAAAACTGTGACACGTCTCCGCTGCGATGTGATATCTTTAGGCAGCCTCAATGACGTGAGCTTGAGGTTTGTGAGGTTTAGTATATTATTGTTTAAGCTAATTTTCACAGTTCAATCCCAATTTGATAGTTGAAACAAATTCTTCTCTGTCTGTAAGCTACAATAGTATTTATAGATAATTTAAAAACTCAAATTTATTGATTTATAAATAAAAATAAAATTATAATATGGACCAATTTCTTCTCTGGTAAGTCTAGTCAAAAACAAAGAAAATAGGCAAAGATCAAACTCTGCTCATCTATAACTTGTCCATTCGGCAGCCCCATTCCCATCCTGGTGGAGTTTGTCAAAATTTGAGAACTTAATAAATACAACACCCACCCTTAAGAATTGCATAAATGACTTATTTAGTCCAAATTATAAAATAAATATATATATATATATAACCGGGGTCTTAATTTGGACATCTGTGGTCTATTTGGGTCAACTCCCGGAGTCCCACGGCACCTAGATTTCTTAGCGTGCAGAGGTCAAAGTCCGAGCCGTCTAAAACGCATACTGTATGTAGGATCCAGTCGGGATTCTTCGACCATAATTGCTTTTGAGGCGGTCTTATCTTCAAATGGGGGAAAAGTAAAGCAAAGAGATGGGAGGAACATTCTTCCTCTTCGTCTCATTTTCATCTTCATCAGAGCCGAATGCTAAGAATCTGAAAGCCGTGACTTGGACGCCCACCACACGGTTCGAAGCATGGGGGGGCCCATCCATCCTTTCCGGTTCCGCCACACGCGCCCGGAACGTGCTTCACGCTTTATAACTGCGGCTGATGTAGGGATGGATGGCAACGGTGGAATGACTCGAAGCGACCTATATCGATTCTATTTTTTTTTTTTTAATTTCTTCTTTTTATTCTTTTCCCTGAGGTTTATCTTTTTGGCCCCACCGCTAGTTAAAACAACAGTCATTGATGTAAATAACTGACCATTATTTGCCTGCCAAACCATAACATGCATACTGGCGTGATGAGCTCTAAATTCAGAGTCCCCGGTCCCATAATGTTGGCAGATTTATGTGAGCAAAGATACGTTAAGTTTCGCAAGGGACAATAACTAGACGCTAATATGGCAGCCAAGCAAATAATGTCCATTGAATTTTAACATTTATTTCGTTTGATTTTATATTGTCGTCTAGCTGGCTATATGTGAATGTGAGTTTGCAGGGCACGTGTCATCCATTTGACCTAACTAATTACACGTGTTGTAGATCTAGCGGGATAACAACATGATGCCGCAACTCCAATTATAACTGATCTTATCCTATCCATTAATCATCAAAAGTTGGCAGGTGAGAACCAATGTGTCTTATTTGCAAAAAGAAAAGAAATATATCTGGTGAATGGATGGCCACATTAAATTATTTACTAATTTTTATGATGTGTTGATATAAAGTTGAGCTACAACCAAGATCCCTAAGTCACTTTCCACCACGGTTTGCAGGTCTTTTTTATTAAAAAAAAATCATTTTTATCTTAATCTTGTGATTCACTTATTATCAAAACTTCACATCTTAATTTTATTTTTTTTAAAAAAAAACATGAGCGCTTGGAAGGCGAATATTTCGTGTGAAATGCACGTGAATTGTGAGTT
Source organism: Calamus simplicifolius (assembly GCA_900491605.1). Classification (NCBI taxonomy): domain Eukaryota; kingdom Viridiplantae; phylum Streptophyta; class Magnoliopsida; order Arecales; family Arecaceae; genus Calamus; species Calamus simplicifolius. The sequence goes on from UESW01004692.1 coordinate 245,577, forward strand.
GGATTTGGTGGAAGGCAAGTAGAGAGAGAGAGAGAGGCCTTGCAACAACTCATTTAACATGTCAAAGTCGAGCATCCCCACCGGTTGGACTACTTTTTGTCAATTCTCATTCTCTCCCCCCATAACGCACCACGATTGTCACCTGCCCTCTTCTCCGTCGCTTTCCCCAACCAATTACAGCGCTCGATGCATTACCTCGCACCGCGCATGTGAAGTATCTGCAGACTAATAAATGATTGTTTATAGTGCAGGGACTATCATTAATTATTAACGATGTTAAGTCTACAAAGCAGACCGATAAATTTAAAATTAAATTCAGTTGAACTTTTTTTAAAAAAATTTAAAGATATGTTATTGAATGTAATTATTGATATTTGATGGCCTTAGTAAATAGCTCCACAGTCCATACAGTATGTTCAGTTTTGTGGGGCCAAATCAACAACCTGATTCCCTTCGGCAAAGTAGGAAGCATTGATCATGGATTGTCTAATTGAGCGTGTAACAACTCAGAAAGGTTAACAAAGAAGATATTATTTTAATTTTTAATTCTGTATAAGTATATAAATTTTTTTTTGATAGATAGCTAATGCAAAACTAAGCACTCGTTAGTATTAGTTCATATACTCTCTCATCAAGCATCCTCACAAGAATAAAGGCCAATATTTAGATTCATGCCTAAATTTAATCATAAACATATAAAACTCGTATGTAGCAACTTTTAATTGATAAGATCTATTAGTGCAAAATTCGCTTTGATATAATTTGTAACAACTCAGAACCTTATACAAAAGCCAAAAGGCTAATTAAGAAATTATTTTGACTCCTTAATTTCATATAAGTACTCAGGATTTCTCTATTATATAATCAATATGATACTAAGTACTCCTCACTATAAATTTTTACATACCTATATGATAATACATTAAGATTAAAAATTTATTATATATATGAAAGATGAAATTTATAATTAACACAAGTAGACTGCATTATATGATATTCCAAGGATAAGGATGATTTTAGAAAGTAATTGAGGATTTATAGAATTAATCATAGTAGCAAAGCAAAAGCATGATGAAAGATTCAACATGCGGCACAAATGACAAGATTTTAATAAAATAGAATGACAATTTTATCAATATAGAGAAAAAAATCTCTCTTCTCTTTCGGAAAAGCTATGCCCTTATCTTTGTTTTGGAAAATTCAAGGAGGCATTGAGATTTTATTTAAATAAATTATCATTCATATTCGTAACTGAATGGCCATTAATTTGAGTAATGACAATTTAGTTGGTATAACCTCTTGGTTTCTAGTCTTCTATGATGAATGGACATTAACTTATAATACAATTTTAGTTATCGCCATTCTATATTGCTTAAAGTGTGACAACGGTAGGAGCAATAGCTATATAAAGAAAATAACTCTCTCAATAGTATATAGATCCAAAAAAATAGATCCACAAACAAAATCACAACAAAAAGAGTGTAAAAAAAAGTTATTGTTACAATCGAGTTTTCATTAGTGCTTTGGTACAAACTCGATCACGGCTTATCGTATCCTATGCGTATTTGCTATTTACCAATGGAGCATTCGAGAGGATACAAATAACGCTTAAGAAAGCATTCATGCGTGATTCAAGCCTATCATTCAAGCCTATCCTTAACTTAATTTTTCTAGGTCCTTATTCTTATCGTTATCTATATCTAGTTCAACAATCTTAAGCGTTATTTATATAGAGACTGCGACTACCGTATCCACAATCAAACTCATGAACCAAGACCTCGTGAGATTGGATCATTTTGATGGCACCAATTTCATATGGTGGCAAGTCAAACTCAAGTTCTTACTCACGGCATTGAAGATCTTCTATGTGTTGGATCCAGATCTAGCCCCAATTCTCGAATCCACCGCGGAGGACTCTGATGAACTCAAGACTAAAAGAAAGAAGAGGCATGAAGATGAACTTATATATCGTGGACACATTCTCAACATATTGTCAGATCATCTCTATGACCTCTACACCAACACATAATCTCTGCGGGAGATTTGAAATGCACTTGAATTCAAGTATAAGGTTAAGGAAAAGGTACTAGAAATTTTTTATCTCTAAATACTTTGATTTCAAGATGAATGATGAGAAAGCAATTCTTGCACAAGCGCATGAGTTGCATATTATTGTCAACAAGTTAATAGCTATAAAGATAGAAGTTCATGAACCTTTCCAAGTCGGTGTAATTGTTGCAAAGTTGCCATCATCTTAAAACGGATTTAGAAAGAAACTTCTTCACAACTCTGAGGATTATTCCTTGGAATAATTACAAAAACACCTTCGAATCGAGGAAGAATCGAGGGGGTGTGAAAAGCTTAAAAAATAGATATTAGAATTTCAAAGACAAATGTTGTGAGCAATCATAAAAAGTTTAAGAAATCTAAAGAGAACAAACTTGGTTTAAAAAAGAATCAAGATAAGTTCAAGAAATCCAACAAAAATAAGCCTTATGTGAGTTGCTTTGTTTGTGACAAACATGGGTACTTTGCTCGTGATTGTAGGCACTGAAAAGGGCAAACCAACAAGGCAAATGCATCCAAGTAGACGATGAGATTATCGCCACCGTGAACGAAGTCATGGTGGTCAGAGGTAAGGTTCCTGGTTGGTGGTATGATACTTTCCGTCATCCATGTTTTCTATGACAAGTCAATTTTCAAGACTTATGTAGATATCACCGATAGACAAGAAATTCAAATGGGCAATGAAGGCCGATCCAAGGTACTTAAAAAAGGAAGCATGGATCTCCACTTCACTTCCGGCAAGAAGATCACTTTGATCAATATGTTGTATATGACGGATATGATGAGGAATCTTGTTAGTGAAAATTTATTGGGCAAACCGGGGATTAAAAGTGTATTTGAGTCGGAAAAACTTATACTATCCCGCAATGATGTTTTTGTTGAAAAAGGCTATTCTACTGATGGAATGGTCAAGCTTTGTATTATTGACAATAATAATAATAATAATAATAATAATAATATGTCTTCTACTTATATTAATAATTTTGTTACTTTATGGCATGTAGATTAGCACATATTGATATTAGCATAGTTGTCAGACCCGGTCCGAACATTGACCCGGCCAAGGGCTTGGGTCACCGGGTCGCTGGTTTAACCATGGGTCACCTGTTGAACCATCGATCAATTATTTTAATATAAAAAATATATTATATTAATAAAATTATTTTTTAATAAAATGAACATATGAATACTAATCTTTATAATCTTTTTTTTGAAAAAAAAAATCTTTTTTGGTATCTTATTTAATCTCTAAAATTTGCTTACTTTCAATTTGCGTACCTATTTAGTTCGATTTAACTTTTTTTAAAAAAAAATTAAAAAAAAAATTATCCGAGTTTTCTTTATTTTATCATTTTTTCTTTATGTCTCTACTTTCCCATCTTGATTCCCATAAAATTTTATATTTTATCTTTTCTTTTTATTCTCCTCTCATCAATGCTCTTCTTTACATAATCTTCTTTTTTTTCTTCATAAAACTTGCGAGCAAAAAGTTGCCATAAACTCTTAGGAATTTGAAATGTCAAAGAAAAAAAATTTGAAATGGCATTGATAAACTCGTGATCCAACCGGTTGATCGGTTCATGAGTGAACCAAACGGGTTGACCGGGTTATTCCGGGTCTCTTACATATCCGATTTATGTTAGAATCGGATAGCTTGGCCTTTGGGTTCCGGTTCAACTGGCCGATCCAGTTCGGTTTTAACAACTATGAGTATTAGCACTATGAAAAGATTAATTAAATATGTCATAATTTTTTGCAATGTTGATAAGTTTAATAAATATAAAATTTATATTAAATCAAAGATAACTAAGAAGTCATTTCATAGTATAGAAAGAAATACTAATTTGCTAGAACTTATGCATAGTAATATTTGTGAGTTAAATGGTATGATAACTAGAGGTTGTAATAGATATTTCATTACTTTTATTGATGATTACTCTAGATATACATATATTTGCTTACTTAAGCACAAAGATGAGGCTTTTATGCTTTTAAAGTTTATAAAGCAGAAGTTGAAAATCAATTAGGTAGAAATTTAAAATCTTAGATGTGATAGGGAAATGTGTTTTATGAATAAAACGGAATCATACATGAGTGTTTCGCACCGCGCATACCCGAACAAAATGGGTTAGCAGAACGTAAAAATAGAACATTTTAGAGATGATAAATGCTATGTTGTTGCATTCTGAGTTGCCTTTTAATTTATGAGGTAAAACATTATTATCTGCATGTCATATTCTTAATAGAATTCCTACTAAAAAGAATAAGACCTCTCTATATGAGTTGTGGAAAGGTAGAAAGCATAATATAGGCTATTTTAAAGTGTAAGGGTGTCTTGCTTATTATAAGAATACCGATCCTAAAAGGATCAAGTTGGGTCCTTATGGAATTAGATGCGCTTTTGTAGGATATGCTACAAATAAAAACCTATAGGCTCCTTAATTTAGAGTCTAATATGATAATAGAATCTAGAGATGTGGAGTTTTTTGAGACTTTGACCACTTTTGGAAAGAATTCTCAAAGTTCACAAATGAAGATTCTTGCGAGGAGAATACTTCAAAGATTGTTGAAGAAGAACAACCGAAACTTTAAAAAGTAAGAGAATCTGAAAAGTTAAGGATTTAGGACTCGAAGAGATAGATTCTCAACTCATTTCTTTCTATTTGGTAGAAGGAAGTCGAGAGAATTTTATTCATAAGGTACCTATTATTCTTTAAGTGGAAGATAATCCTAAAACCTTTAAGGAAGCAATGGCTTCGAGAAATTCTGCTTTTTGAAAGGAAGCTATTCAAGATATATGGATTCTATTATGTCAAAACACACTTAGGAGCTTGTCGATTTACCCAAAGGTTCTAAGCCTATTGGTAGTAAATGAGTGTTTAAGAAGAAGTATCATAGTGATGGTACTTTAAACACTTATAAGGCTAGACTAGTAGCTAAAGGTTTTCGACAAAAGGAAGGAATTGACTATTTTGATACATATGCACATGTAGCTAGAATAATAACAATTAGAGTATTGTTTGCATTGGCTTCATTGCACAACCTTTACATTCATCAAATGGATGTCAAAATGGCATTCCTAAATGGTGATCTCGATGAGGAGGTCTATATGGAACAACCAGATGATTTTGTTCTACCGGGTAATGAACATAAAGTGTGCAAGCTTGTTAAATCATTACATGGATTGAAACAAATGCCCAAACAATGGCATGAGAAGTTTGACTCACTCATACTCTCAAATGATTTGTTCACAATGTTTCTGATAAGTGTTTATATACTAAAGTGCATGGTTACTTTTGGTATACGTGCCTTTATGTTGATGATATGTTGATCATTAGTAATGAATTGAAAGGCATACAAGAAATGAAGAGGTTTCTATCATCTACTTTCAAGATGAAAGATCTTGGACAAGTTGATACTATTTTCAGCACCAAAGTGAAACAAAATAGTAGAGGTTTGAACTTGATCAATCACATTATGTTGAGAAAGTGTTACACAAGTTCAAACATTTGAAGTTTAAAGAAGTAAACATCCCGTTCGATCCAAGTCTAAAGCTTGAAAAGAATAGTAAACGAGCTATGGCTCAACTTGAGTATGCAAGTGCTATTGGTTGTCTAATATATTTGATGCAATGCACTAGACCCGATATAGCATTTGCAGTCAGTAAGCTGAGTAGGTTTACTAGCAACCCGAGTGTAGAACATTGGAAGGCTGTTGGTAGTCTTTGGTTATCTTTTAAAAACCAAAAGACTAGGTCTACAATACTCTAAATTTCCTGCTGTATTGAAAGGATATACCGATGCAAGTTGGATATCGAGTGTGAGAGATAGTAAATCTACCACTGGTTGGGTGTTTACACTAGCAGATGGTGCAATATCTTGAAAATTTAAGAAACAAATTTGTATTACACACTCAACAATGGAGTCAGAGTTTGTGGATTTAGCTTTAGCAGGACATGAGGCTGAGTGGTTAAGGGATCTTCTATTAGAAATCTCATTGACTTATGAGAATATTTCAACCGTATCGATACATTATGATAGCCAAGCCACTTTAGCCAAAGCGTATAATGAAGTGTACAATGAAAAGTCTAGACACATTAGTCTAAGACATGAGTATGTGAGGAAATTAATCAAAAATGAAATAATTTCTCTCACTTTTGTATGATTAAGCTATAATCTAGCTAATCCACTTACTAAACCTCTTATAAGAGATTTAGTGAAGATGACTTTCAGAGGGATGGGTCTAAAACTCCTTGAGTATAGGTCCATCAATGATGGCAATCCAACCTAATACTAGAAAATGACTAGTCTTAGGTTCAATGGTAACAACAAGTCATTGATAAGTGGATTGTAGCTGTACTTAGTATATAGTGCTGACTATTGCAAGTTGGAGGGTTGAGTTTTTTAAACTCTTAATGAAGTTCAGTCATGTGGATAAATATCTGTTGTAACAGAGATATTGAAAGAACTTCACCTATGTGAACCTTGAGATGGTGCCATCTCAAGTAAGAGTTGGAGTTTCTCTCATAAAAAGATTCATGAAATAGGATAAGCACATGGCCATAAATTGTGCTAAGCGAGCGGTGTAGATAAAAAACTCTAAGGATGTGTGTGAAGTATCACCGATTTTGACACAAGAAATAACTGGTTCAAAGCATTTATGCTACCTAAAATTTTGTTAAAGCTTTGTGATATTTTCACTAAGATTAGGTTCAAATTGAAAGATACCTAGCTGTATTAATACTCTTTGTCTTTAAGTTCTAATGTGGACTTAGTTTGTTTTAAACAAGTAGGGGATTATTGAAATTTTGTTTAAATAAACTAAGTAGGTGTTTGTAGATGTGTTTAGAGAACGGTAACCTCTTGGTCTCTTGGTTTTCTATGACCATTCATATTTGTAGCTGAATGGTCATTAATTTGAGTAATGACTCTCTTGGTCTCTATGACTATTCATATTTGTAGCTGAATGGTCATTAATTTGAGTAATGACGGTGACCATTCATATTTGTAGCTGAATGGTCATTAATTTGAGTAATGACAATTTAGTTTGTAACCTTTTGGTCTCTTGGTCTTCCATGACTGAATGGTCATTAGTTTGAGTAATGACAATTTAGTTGGTGTAACCTCTTGATTTGTAACTGAATAGTCATTAACTGGCAATTTTAGTTATGAGTGACCATTTATATTGCTTAAGGTGTGTAAGCCATTATTAATAGAGCAATGGCTATATAACTCTCTCAATAGTATATAGATCCAAAAAAACAGATCCACAAATAAAATCACATCAAGAAAAAGTTCTTGTCTACAATAGAGTTTTCATTAGTGCTTTGGTGCAAACTCGATCAAGGCTTGTCGTATCCTGCGGCATATTTACTATTCACCTGCGTGATTCAAGCCTATCCTTAACTTAATCTTTCTCGGTTCTTATCATTATTCTTATCATTATCTATATCTAGTTCAACAGCACCTTCTAGTTTTTGTCTCCAAAAGTGCGGTCTTTCAACCAAAATGAATTATCTTCTGAAGTCTCTGGTTGCGTAGCCAGGACCAACGTCGTTGCCGTTGGATAGAAAAGGCGGGATACAAGCCCCACTTGTTTCTTTTTTTTTTGGTACAGACGGGTAATCACATCAATACAAAATTTGGGTCAAAACAAGGGCCTGTATCATCATGTTTCCAGCTTTAGAATCTAGAGTGGTTGGTAACCCTAGTGGTGATTCAGTCGGTGGCAGAGTTAGCTTCCCTATAAACATGCCGAATCCGAGCACTATGAACTCCCTGAAGGCTGGCTCGAATGTCGATAATCAAGGGGTTGCATGACACGTAGACACCGGAGTCTTGACGAAGCCATCGGATGACAGTGATAGAATCATCCTTAATGATAAGATAGTGGGCGCTCAGGATATGGATGGCACAGAAGATACCCATTCAAGCAGCAGACAACTCCACTAAAGACATCGATGAATCAAGCATACCGAACCCATCTATTTTATTGAGCATGTGAATAAAAGGTAGAATGCCCAAAGCAAGGAAATTACAAGTGAGATGAGCTTTTATGAGACCATGGGAAGGTGAATATTCGGAACGGGCAATATGCATGTCTCCATGAGAAGAGGAGGGGAGATAATTAAAAAAAAAAAAAAACTTCCAAACAACGTGCTTCTTCGAAAGGATTCTTTGCTTTTGCTCCAATCAAATTCTTCAGCAATATGCGATGGCTTCATTAACTTTACTATGATATCGAATGTTTCTTGTCTTAATTGGCATAGCATCTTAAAATTTTCAAGTGGATTTCCAAGTGGAGCTAAGTTTCCATATCTATAAAACTAGGACAAATTAAAGAAAGCTAACTGGCTGAAGTTGGTCGGCTTAGGCCGGTCGTAGCAAAACATATATTTGAATATATAGATTAAAAATGAGCAATATATTTGTCAGCTTGTGTTTAGATTAAATAAAAAATGAGCAATATAGCTTTTATTGGTTGGATTTCTTAGCATCTTTTGTCAATCAATTTCGTTAATTATTACCAAAGTCCTTCATCGTGACCCTTCGAGAGGTTCGACCCCTGGGAGCCTCCGTGTAGCCTCAAATGTAAGTCGCCTCTCCAAGACCTCGCATATCTTCTCGATAAGCGTGCTAAGTTCGCCTGCGGAGTTGACACCGACGGATTTGACGGTAGACAATTGAACGATTGTTTTAAAGATTGTCTTAGACGACTTACTGCAATCTACTACCATAAACAACCAATGATGAGAGCTTGAGGTTTATGAGGTTTTAATATATATTCTTTAAGCTAATTTTCACGATTTAATCTCAATTTGATGGTTGAAACAAATTCTTCTCGGCATGTAAGTTATAGTAGTATTTATAGATAATTTGAAACTCAAATTTATTTTTTATAAATAAAAATAAAATATAATATAGACTTTTTCCCCTTCAGATATGCTGATTAGTCTAGTCAAAAAAACAAAGAAACTAGTCTCTATCATGGCTTCCTTTCCTTTCTTGGGTCAACTCCCGGAGTTTCACGGCTCCCACGTTTGCATGCGTGCAGAGGTCAAAGTGTGAGCCGTCCGAAACACATCCTAGAGGGATCCAATCAGGATGCTTTTAACCACACGATCTTATCTTCTTCAAATGGGTTGCTGGTAATTGGTAAAGGAATGGAACCTTTCCTCCCCTCTTCGCCTCGCGAGCCAAATTCCAAGAACCTGAGAGAGTCGTGGTTGGACGCCCGCCACACGGTTGGAAGTACATGGGTCCCACCAACCTTTCCACCACACGCCCGAAACGTGCTTCACGCTCTATTAATGCGGCCGATTCCAAAGCGGAGTTGGGCCCAAATCGGATGCCAACTCTCGCTCTACCGACGGTCACTGTGGGGGCGATGGCGACGAAGGGAGAGGCCAGAAAGGGAGAAGGGCCCCGTGGTAGCGTGTGTGAGCGAAGCCGTGACTCATGGCATGAGATTTTTTTTAAAAAAAAATTTCTGAGGTCCTAATTTTAGTTGGCTGGGAGTAAATAGGGACATGATGATTGGCTTGCAAGCGATGACTGTTTTTATTTGTGCTACTCTGTTTGAGATTAGCTTCTTGGCCCCCACAGCTTAAAACAGGCATTGATGTAAATAAATGGCCATTAGTTGCCACTTTTCCAGGCTGTAGCAGCCTGTCAAACCACGTATACTCACGTGATGAGCTCTGAATTCATTTGATTAAACTTAAAAGCCACCTGTACCCCGTTTGGAATGGATGAATTTTACTCTCCTTTGTATTTTATAAAATTTATTTATAATTTTTTTTTTATAAAGACGAATGATCATACTACTTTAATGCGAGTCAATTCAAATAAATTAAAATATAATATTTATTTAAGAATAAAAAAATAAAATGAATCACAGACGCTATCATTCAGTCAATCACAGAATTGACTTCACGATATACATGACAAATCTGAATGCTATAAATATCCCGAAGAATAGATCATATGTCAAGAATAAGTGAATTGACGAAGACTTGATTGCTGCTATCCTTCCGAAACCAATTGCTGTTATCCTTTTGAAACCATCGGATAATAGTAAGGGAGTCCTCAATAAAAAGATTATGAATATGCGGAATCCGAATAACCGATCCAAACAGCATCAAGAACCATTCACCGCCAGCAAAGCTTCATAAAAGTTAATTTTTCGAACGCTTTCATTAAAGATAATTTTGATAAACCCTATTGTAATTTATGTTTGGTAACATCGAAAATCATAGATTTCAAAACTTTAGAAAGACAAATTGACTCATGATCAAGATAAATACACGCTCTTTTTTTTCTCCTCTTTTCCTCTCCATTAGCCTTTTTATCATCACGTGGATGATCTCATCATCTCAGTGTTTCTTTGATCATCCACTTTACATCTATGATCATGTCTACTTCAACAGATTTTTCTCAATTTTTTTAAACGAAGAAAAGAATTTTTATGCAACTATGTTATAGCTCAAAACAGTCAAAATAGAAAATAACAAAAGAGAAAACAATTCATTATCATAAATTTGAAATGCTTATTTTCATCTAACTAAATAGATAAATTAATAGTAACATTAAATACTAATTTGAAGAAAAATTTTAAAATCTTTGGAAAGGTATAAAAAAAATTTCAACTAATGAGACTTTGATACAATAGGATGAAAACCCAATGAAGAAATTAAAAAAAATTACAATTAAAATTTTATTTATTAGAAAAAATATTAAGATTTTTTTTGTTTAATAGATAGAATAAATATATGAGAAAAATATTAAAAAGGAAGTATTAAACTGTAGAAAAAAAGTTTTTAAAAGCTGAAATTTAAATTAACAAATGCTCATTCTCTAGCTAATTATTAATAGAGGTAACTTAGTAAACAAGAACATTAAATTTAATTTTTATTTGTTTCAAATATTAAAATTTACATTGGTTCCCCAATATTACATATTATAAGTTAAACATAAGATGCTAATTATAAATAAAATTTATTATGAAATTTATTTTATGTATAAATAATTTTTATTGCGAGTTATATTCCAAGCAGGACCCTTAAGTTTGATAAGGGATAGTAACATGACACTAACATGGTAGCCAAGCAAATAATGTTCATTGCTGTTTAACATTAATTTGCGTTTGATTTTTTTGTTGTCATGTCGCTCTGTGTCAGCTCTTAGGGCACATATCATCCACCTTGACCAGCCTAATTACACGTGTTATAAATTTATCATCAAGATAATAACGTGACGCCGCAACTTCAATTTTAAGTGGTCTTATTCTATTATAAATCATCAAAATTGGCACATGTAATGCAATCCGACCTATTTAGAAAAGAAAAGAAATATATGGTGAATGGATGGGCAAAAAGTCATTCATATTGTATATTTTACTAATTTTATCCCGTGGTCTTATAAAGTTAAGCACATAGCAAGGTCTTGATGTCATTTTCAAACAAGGTTTATGGGTTTTTTTTATTAAAAAATATCTTCATTTTTAATCCTAGTTTTGTGAGACACTAATTATGAGAATAGACACTTTACATTCTAATTTTATAAAAAAAAAATCTGGCCACATGACCAAAAAAATTATTTCTTCCAAATTTCAACAAAGGTTCATGAGTCTTACCATTTACTTCACCCTAACCCCTTGTTGTAAGGTTGGATTTAATTATATCGATGCGTCAGTATGTTCAAATTTGACCATCTCTTCGCTGTTAAACCTGTATGAATCTTTTATATATATATATATATATATATATATATATATCAATCATTATTACTTTTTAAAAAAATCCAACGAAATAAATAGAGATAAATAAATATAAAAAAATAAATAAATAATAAATATGATAAATAAAAATAAAAATAAAATATAAAAGTAAATATTAACTTTTTAAGGACGATGATAAATGCTTATCCGATAAAATAATTTATATCTTTAAAATAAACAATTAACCTAATAAACACCTAGATTCGATTGTAAACAAAAATGTTATAGTAATAAATATTAACTTTTTTGATGATGATGATAGATGCTTATCCGATAGAATTATTAATATTTTTTAAAACAAATAATTAATATGATAAACACCTAGTTTCGATGGTAAACAAAAATGCTATAGTCGACATATGATATATTCTAAAGATGCAATATATTTATAAAGAGAGAATAAATAGGATAGGTAGCTAAGCCTGCGCCTACATTTCTAGCCTTTACTTGCTTTATTTTTTAAGATGCACAACTAACTACATTTATGATCTAATAGTTTATATTTATTCATGTAATATTCTGTTCATCATTTGTATTGTAGTTCTACTATTCAAACTAGCTATTTATTTTGAATATATATATAGAAGTTAATTAATATCGATACTATATGCAGTTATTAACTTAATGTATGTGTAGTTTTGCATTAGGCTATATATTGCTTTTGGAGTAAGGACTTTTAATAGATATTTATCAAATCCTGGTTTGAAATGTTAGAAGACTATCTAAAAAGTAATAAGGTACTTGTATAGAATGATAGGCATTATGTTTATCTATAAAAAATAGATAAGCTTGAGGTGATTGGTTAATCATATTCAAATTTTATTGGTTATCAGGAAGATATTAAATCCACTTGAAATTATATTTTACACTAATTAAAAGAGTCGTTTCTTTGAAGTGTGTTAAGCAAACACTCATAACTTCTTCTACTGTGTAGACCGAATCTATTGCTTAATATAGGCTTGCAGCATATGCCATATAGTTTAAAAAATTTGATTTTAGGATTTGTTATTAATTTCATATCTAAATCAGTAAAGGTTTATTGTGATAATAATCTTGTTGTATTCGTTTCAAAGAGTAAGAAGAGTACTAATGGGGCTAAGCATATAAAAATTAAATATCTCCCACCGAAGGAACTAGTGATGAAAATATATTGTTATGGAGTCCATTGATGTAGAGAGCATGATTACTGATCTGTTGACCAAAGAACTTAGATTTATTGAATTTAAAAATATACTGATAGAATGGGTGTTTTAGGATTTTTCAATATATGAATTAGTGGAAGTTAGTTATGAATATTAAAACTTAATTTATTTTATAGATAATTTTAAAATTCATTATGTTTCTAGGCACATGATTTAATATTTAAATAATAACCATCATTGGTGATATTGATGTTATGTTGCCTTTATATTTATATACGTACATTTTGGATATATAATATGTTATGTTGTAAAAAAAAAAAAATCTTAAGACTTGGTGTCAGTCTTACTTATGACTTTTACTGTTGTTGCGGGATCTGTCCTTCAAATCGGGCGCGTCCGATCTCCTGATCTAGGCTTTCTTCTGGGCGTACCTGCACAGAAATCCTCGCGCGAGAGGCATTGGGGGTGGCCCTCCGCGGAAGCCCCTCCGATGCTCAAGTCAGTAGGGATCGACGATCAACAGAAATGGGAGAAGGATCCCTCTGGGGAGTCCCTCAAGGGTGGCCAATCGAGAGCTCTGGGGAGCGCCGATGAGCAGTGAAGGAGAGTGAGTGAGTGTGGGAATAAGCTAGGGGCCGTGAGCGCATACCTGAGAGAATCTGGGGATGTCGTATTTATAGGTAATGACCTGGATCTTGAGCGCCTTCTCGAAGGTTCGAAGGTTGTTAGGATACGGGAATGAATCGAATCAGGCCGTTGTAAGGCCGGTGGGATCCGTATCTTGTTCGTTGAGGGATCAACGGCTAGGAGAGCTCTTTGATGGCCTGAGATTTGATAGATGCGTAGGTCCTAGGTAGTTATATTAGATCCTAGACCACTCTTCAACATGATTCTTTGTTTGGGATTCTGTTATGATGGGCCTAGGCTCTCCCGCGTCGGGTTCCACGGAGGTGAGTGTCGAATCGCGGATTGCTCATGGGAGCCGAGCTGTGGAAGCTCAAAGAAACCGAGCTTCGGGAAGCTCGGGGGAGGCCGAGCCATGGGAAGCTTGGGGGCCTGAGCTTTCAAGGGAAGCTGGGAGGCTCGAGGGAAGCCGAGTTACAGATAGCTCGGGGAAACCGAGCTGTGGAAGATCAGGAAGTCCAAGCTATAGGTAGCTCAGGAAAGCCGAGCTATGGGAGCTCATAGGAGCCGAGCTACGGGAAGCTCGGAGGAAGCCGAGCCATGGGAGGCTCGGGGAAACTGAGCTATAGGTAGCTCGGAGAAAAACGAATCATCGGTAAATAAATTGAGAAAACCGAGCCATGGGAGGCTCGGGGAAGCCGAGCTGTGGGAAGCTCGGGGAAGCCGAGCCATGGGAGGCTCGGGGGAAGCCGATAGCTCGGAGAAACCGAGCTATAGGTAGCTCGGGAAGGTTAAGCTACGGGTAGTTCGGAAAGGTTGGGCTATGGAAACCCGGAAAAAACGAGCCATGGGTCGCATGGCCTACCGGACCACATTAGTTTAGCTTGTTCCTCGAGGGCATATCGTAGCGGGCTAAGGGATAGGGCTGATCTTAACCTCTTTGCACGATTATCAATGCAATAATGATTCTACCCCTCACTTCTAATGTTTCGTTAATGATACCTCGTTGAAACCTTGAGGTATTTTGTTTGGGACATGCTGGCATATGAAAAATACGTTTTGTATTTCTCTAACTTTTTATTAAAGCTTGTTGATTGAGGAAAAATAATAGTGAGGACTGACAATGAAAATAGCACTTTACTATACCAAAGCATAATTTATGTTAATAGAGTTAATGACGTTCATAGTTATATATTTGTCTTATGTCAATAAGAAGTACAATGATTGCTACGATTCGATGTTAATAGCTTTTACGAGACTGAATCTTTTTGATGCATTGTTTTAGAGGGTTAAATATTTTTTAAAATTATAATTAAATTAAAATTTAGTAATTTAGCTTGAATATCATTTTTAAAAAAAATAAATAGTTTTTAAAACTTAAATATCTACAATTAATATTATCTAAGTAAGGGAATATTGAAAATTTCCTATATATGAGTTATTATTAATTATTGATGATTTTGGATTTATAAAAAGGGGTAACAAATTTGATCCAACAATACAAATATAATGAACTCTCTATTGACTGGACTTATGCACATTTCTTATTAAATGATGTAGGTAAGCTATTTATTCAGTTTTCTTTCTTTGAGTGAAGTGGGTAACTGGCTTATGTAGGCTTAAAATTCAATAATAATGAATGATGAAAGGACTTATTAAGGTTTTATTATAGAAAGCCATTTCCTTTCTTTTCTCATCACATGCATTCAAATTTTTATTATTAAAAAAATTATTGAAGGAAAAATAAGAAAGAACTCAAAGTCAAGTGTCTCCCAAATTAAGATTGAAGTATTATTTATGTTCCTTATACAAATCAAAGATGGCATAAATCATCAACATGGCATTGAATTTTGATAATTTTAATGTTCTAAAATTCACTAATTGCATTTCTAAAACCTAAGATATAAAGCTTGCTCAAATGGCTTAAAGATCTCAAACTAAGATTATAAAGCGGTAAAGGTGTTAGGTTACCAATAGAGCGGTCATGAACAGGAGAAGCAAGGTACCACCAAACCCAACGGTGCAAATTTGGTATAACGGCATTCCAACTCCTCTCCAGTCTCCACTCCTACGTGAAATCAAGTGGCCTCCGAGCGGTTGTTGGTACTCTCTCTCTCTCTCTGCCTTTTTCTACCTAACCAACTCTCAAGCCTGCCAACTGCCAAGGCCTGTGGGCGACCACGTGGACCAGAATGCAGCCACTTGGATTCCTTCCAAGCGGGCATTGCTTTCAACTCGCTTGGAAATCATCATCCCCCCCCCCTTCCTTTCGGCTGGCAAGCTCCAACCGTTACGGCGTTGCCTTGCAGAATTCCCACGCCAAAGCTGAGAGAGTCCGCGTTGGCGTAACGGAAAATTATAGGTAAAGTTAAGGGACAGAAAAGAGGAGATACGGATAGATTGAATTCAATTAAATTAAGTGATGCAAATCAACCAGCACCCAGCTGGGGTGGGGAGGACTTGTAGCTACGTAACAGCTCGCACGCCAAAAGCATCAAGAAAGCATGTTCTAAGCGTGTTGGCAACGGATCTCCTCATGATATTGGAACGTAGTTTTAATGAAAGGAACATCCAAGAAGCCTGCAGGGAACTGGACCTTAAAATGGCGTCACGACGTAGCCAGGGACTACCAATCGTGACGTTATAAATAATATGTTATAGTGTTGTTGGGCGTACCAAGGTCTCTCATCTCACGCGGCTCGTGGAGGTCCTCTCTTCCTATTCGACACGTGGAGAGGCCACGCGATCGCCGCCCCGAGCGAGGCGTGGACTCTTCCCACCTTTATTTTATTCGGGTCGGGCAGCCAGCCAAAGTCCCAAGGGAAAGCTCTCGCCAGCAGAGCCCGAAGATCCCTCCCAAGCTTCCCTGCCCCCGTATATATACCCCTCTAATCCCCAAAACTTCCACGCTCAACCTCCTCTTCCTCTTCTTCTTTCCTTGGGTTCTCCCTCTTTCTGTTCTTTCTTCTCCGGTCAATGGGCGCGAGCGACTGGTGCAGAGGCCGGACCATCGGCCGCGGCTCCTCCGCTACGGTCTCCCTCGCCACCGCCCCCGCCTCCGGCGAGGTCTTCGCGGTCAAGTCGGCCGAGCTTTCTCGCGCCGGGCTACTTCAGAAGGAGCAGAAGATCCTCTCTAGTCTGAATTCCCCTCACGTCGTCTCCTACCTCGGCTTCGACGTCACCTCTGAAACAAACGGCCTCTACTACAATCTGTTCATGGAGTACGCCGCCAGGGGCTCGCTCTCCGACGAGATCAAGAAGCAAGGCGACCGCCTCGATGAGCCGACGATCCGGTCCTACAGCAACCAAATTCTCCGGGGGCTGGCCTACCTCCACTCCAACCGCATCGCCCATTGCGACGTCAAGGGCCAGAACGTCCTCATCGGGTCCGACGGCCGCGCAATGATCGCTGACTTGGGGTGTGCCCGGTGGGTTTCGGACGATGAAGATGATGACGACGGCGGTGATGATGAGAAAGATCGCCTCCAATTGAGGGGAACGCCGATGTTCATGGCGCCGGAGGTGGCGCGAGGGGAGGAACAGGGGATCCCGGCTGACATGTGGGCGTTGGGGTGCACCATCGTGGAGATGGCCACCGGGCGCCCGCCTTGGCCCAAAGTCTCGGATCCGATCGCCGCTCTTCACCGAATTGCCTTCTCGTCCGACGTGCCGGAGCTACCGAGCTGGATCTCCGACGAGGGGAAGGATTTCTTGGACAAATGCTTGAGAAGAGATCCCAAGGAGCGGTCGACGGCGGAGCAGCTTCTCGAGCATCCGTTCGTGGCGTCATCGGCGAATTGCCTTTCCGACTCGAATTCAGCTCTCAAATGGATTTCTCCCAAGAGCACTCTCGATCAGGCCTTCTGGGAGTCGCTATCAGACGAAGAAGACGAAGAAGTGAAGGTGGGCGGAGGAGAAAACCCATCAAATGATCCATCGGACAGAATTCATCTTCTCGCCGGCGGCGGCGGCGTCGGCAGTCCCAACTGGACGTGGGATGACGGCTGGATGACCATTAGAACCGACGGCAGGGGTTGCGAGATCGCTCTCTTTCCAGAGGAGCCAGAGGAAGAAAAGGTTCAGATTCCAGCATGCGAGCCCACCACCAGCGGTGACGCACCGACGAATTCGTCCGTCCGCAGCGAAGAATTCATCTTAAGCACTCATCACATGGAGACGGAGGAGGATTACCTCCCCAGTTCACATGATGATTATTATTATGGTTTAATCGAAGATTATAATTGTAATAGTTCTGGTTTAGTACAGCCAGAGGGGGGAAACGAGAAGCCGTTCCATTGTTGTAAGGCAGATGTTATTACCATTGCTAATGATAATTGTGTTTCGGTAAATCAGAAGCAGAACAACAACATCCTGTTTTGCGTTTTTTAAATTGGTGCTTTCCTTCGTGGCTCTTTGCTTTCGTCTTTTTTTTGCCTTTTTGTCCGTCTTTTAATATTAGTTTTGGTGGTGGAAGGGTCAGGAAATGGACCGAAATTGCGACGAAATCTAATGATCTGATCCAGACTTAAAACCGGTAGCGTTAACTTTTTAAATTCCACCGTAATGCCAGCCAATTCCCCAAGGGGCCGGCGCTCGGTGAATAAATAATATGGTGGTGGTAGAACGCCGATCATGTGAAGGGATAATGGCTTTAGATTGGGATGGGATCATGGGACTCCACCAAACTTTTCTAGCTAGAGTTTGAGGTGTCTTGCAGGGCGGCCGGTTGGCTACTCGGCTTAGGTTCATTGGTTGCAGATTAGGTCCTCCTCAATAATTTGTGGATGCTTCAAAGATTGATTAAATCTCCCAGGATCAGCTGAGGCGTGACCTTTGAGCAAAGAGGAATTTATAAGTTAAAAGAGCATTTATTTCGCAGCCTTGACTTTGCTATGTCAATCTTGATGAAATTGAGTGGTGGTTGAAGTATAGGTTAGGCTCGGTCTGACTTTTCTCCCACAAAAAACTTCTATACCTAAGTAAAATCCATTCACCGATCAAGTTCAACCCTACCGTCTGAGCTCGTTCACATTGGTGCTTCAAACGAAGTAATCTCAGCGAGTTGGCATGATATCATAAATATTATCCTAGGAGACAATAAAGGTTTTAAAATATATTAATTACGGATGTTATTTTCTTGGTCATAAATATTATCCTAGGAGACAATAAAGGTGTTAAAATATATTGATTACGGATGTTATTTTCTTGGCCGATCCTAAGCAAATCAAGAGGAATTGTTTTATCAAAGGCAACGTTGTTTACCCGGCTCGCAAAAACGCTTCGAGAAGTTGCCAGTTTTTCAATTAAAATTTAGAAAGCCTGATTTGGGATCAAAAAGCATATATTTTGAAGGTCTCTTTTTATGTCATTCAAACAACGAGAGAGATTTCCTATGTTCAATTTTGCCTTCGCCTCATTTATAATTTTCCAAGGGTCATAAAGTTACTCTTCATGGTCTTCTACCGTATGTAATCATTCAATGGTTATCTAGATTTCACTGCAAATTAACCTCTTTTCCTCTTTAGAACAAATTGCACATATCAAATGTCCATGCTAATTTAGCTAGTATTTGGTGGGTGGTATAACTATGGAATAAGATAAGGCCCATATTTTGTGGCACTTGACCATTGGCAAACGATTTTTTGTTTTTGTTTTGTTTTTTTTTTTTTTGCTGATGAAATAATTTTATACCCTAATAAGAGATAAAAAGAGGGTATAATTCTATTTCATCATACTAAAAAAAATAGGAGAAAGCTATCTCGTCAGTTATATTTTATTTTATTTTTTACCTGATACACTGTTTTTATGGAACTTCTATTATCTAGAATAACCATGTTGCATTCCCCAATCAAGGAGAGATAGAGAGATGGTAAAATTCTCACTCGTCAAGGTCTATAATGGTGCCAACCGTGTGAGAAAAATTACAACTTGACTTCTGGAAAGTCTTCCAAGTTCTGAAGGCTGACCAAGCTTCAAAATCGTCCCCGAAGAGAACTTTCCCTTTGATATGAAGGAAGACATGACGCCATCTCCTACGTTGACGTCAGTTCACACGTCCCCAAAACCCCCCCCCATTGGCCATAAGATTTAAGAAACTGGGTCATATATCGCAGACTACTTAGAATGCTGGTGTGAACGGACGGACCTCTGCTGCTCGTTTTACCTGCCAAGCGATTCTTACAGCACGAGTTGATGCGTGGATGGAAAAATAGCAAATAGGTGGTTGCTTCCTTCCTCGCACCCATGGCCCCCCGTTGCTCATTTGCTTGAAGGAAAGGTATGTTCGCTTCAACGAATAAGCCTCCTTTTAGGAAGACAATAATAGTATAAGCGTCCATGAACACTAATGTATCAGTGGGTCACCGATTTGGATAGAAAATTTTATAATGGAAAATTGCCTCGAACCTTCCAGGGTTCTCTGGTATACTAGATTTCAACGAACACATGCCTGGCGACTCCGTATTAGGTAATATTTTAATTTTAGTCTAATGGACTCAAAATTTTACTTTTCCTAGATTTTTTTTTTTTTTTTTCAGGAAAAGAAAGATACATTAGCCAATCCATGTAGTTGAAAAAAAGGCTTAGGTGAGTTGAATTGAGTTGAGTTGAGGAGAAGAAGAGTCTATTGGAAAAGATGTCTCAACTTCTCTAAGCAATTGGGTTAATCAAGAAATTTTAGGCTTACATCAAGGAGGAACTCCGCTGGATTTGAATAGGAGCTAGCCGTTCCAAAAGACCACCCTCGTAGTCGTGCGGGATCGGCTCGCCAAATAAAACTAACGCAAATACACCAACGTTATTGACTTTGATTTTTTTCGATAGACTATATCAATTCGCTATTGGCAACTCTAGACTCGAAGGTCTTCATCTTTTGGCCGTGGACGCTGACATAAGCCTCCTTAAAGTCAATGGATCGGGTCTTCAAAAAATTTCGCACGTGGAGTCTTTTGGATGACGTTCGCATAGACGACTCGACGACGCGGCGGGTAAAAATAAAATGCCTTGCGAAGGCGGGAAGCTTCCTACATCTAGCATGGATTTGATTGAATTTTGGGTGTGAACAGATCCGGCAAGACTGTTCTTGATTGCATAGTCGTCAACTCGTTTCAAAACAACATGTGCTAATATATTATTAGCAGAACAAGTTGTTTGGTGCTTCCTTTTTTTCCTTCTAAACCATGATCTCCAACACCTACCGTTATGTAGGTTACCTTTTAGAATGAAGAAATTTAGAGATTAAACTGAAATTTTATTAATAGAACACCAAATATAGAAGGATTTTAAAGAAAAATTGTCCAGAAACACCCAGATGTGGGAGAAACCGAAGTACCTTGCCTTAATCCGTATACAACCACCCAAAAGAATTGACGCCGAATTCATGTGTGAACCCGGATTTCTCTGTGAATTTTTTTTTTTTTTTTTGGTCAAGCGTCTAGTTTTCCAATGAGTCTTGTTAATCTTTAAACTGCCTTGAGTCTTTGACCATGTGATGGGGAGCAGAGGCGGCAAAAACTGAAGGACCGAAGTTAAGGACCCAAGTTAAGGCGAGTGGTTGGGATAACATATTTTGATCTAAGACTTATAACGAGTCTTGAAAGAGTGACAGATTTGACGCAACCCAAACTTGTGAGGGTAAAGTATGTAGGGTTGAATGGGTCAAGTTAAATTAAACTAAAAGAGACCGTTGTGTGTGTATATATTCAGATAGAGTGCATTCTGCTAATAATATTGCCAGATCAAGAAGATCAAGTCATGTGAAAAGAAAAAAAAGAAAGAAAAGAAAGAAGAAGAAGAAGAAAAGCTACGAGTCAATTGGGCAGGATTTGATCAGTTTGACCGCAATTCAAATATTGCATTTGTTTTCTGAACCTAACCGCACCTTACGCTAACTTAACCTAACTAATCACCCTTAAACGGGGCAGGGCTATGTATTGCAATATCTGCTCAATAATAAAATACACCAGATAGAGTAGATGGAGTTTTGTCATGAAATCATTATGTTACTAAAATACAATCTCGTTCAGTTATTGGAATCTTCTTATCCTCACTTATTATTATCATGTCCGCTGAACAGATTTGGATTGAAAACGAGGCGTCTCCTAATTGAATGTTAGGATATTTATAATGGGTCACAATGTTTCTTTAATATATTTAACTTGATTCAATCTATTGTAGATCAAAATGAAATATTTATTTAATAAAATAATTAAATTTGGGTTTAAATTTTAGTTCCTACAATCTTATTGGCTAAATTGATGGTGGACCGTATAAATCAAGTTTGATATTGATCATGCTTTACCTACAAAACATGATACGACTTGAGCATCTTCTGGCCTACATCATGGACTCAAACGGATTGTATAAATAAAGTTAACGTGCTGAGCTGAGCTCATCATAAGTGATATAAAAATGAGAGTACAAAACATCTTTCACCAGTAAACATATTCATCGAAAAGCAAAAAAAAATCAAACGCTTAAATGCTAAGTCCTAAATCAAATTAAAATATTAAATTGAAACTGTCCATTTCTATGACAATATGATGTAAACGTAGGGAATCTTTGAAACATTTGCTTTTTTATTTTTAAGCAAGTTGGATATTGTAGAGCATGCTTAATTGTATAATTTAGTAGTTAGTTTGCGGAACACCGGTAGCTTACCGTCCTCTTTTCTCATAAGGTACCTTTTTGAACTAATTTGTATGAATAACACCATCACATAAAAAAGTGTCAGCTTATTAAATTAATAAAATTTTAAATACTTAATCAGATATTTTGGATCAAATCCAGCCTTCAACAATATTTTAAAAGAAGGCTACCTGTTGTTGATCCCATTGGGTTAAGTTTAATGGTTTGGTCTTGCTGCACCGGATTGGGTTAAGTTTAATGGTTTCAAGAGATTGGGTTAAGTTTAATGGTTTCAAAAAAAA